>CM076581.1:787243476-787479902 GCA_034641835.2 Pinus albicaulis
TAGAATAATGCTATTTTAGAGTTTACTGCTCATCTATGATTGTAATTAGCAGTTTCTTGTTAGAAACTTGTTGTTTCTATATTCTTAGTAGAAACTTGCTATTTCTACTTTCTTAGTTTGTAATTAGCAGTTTCTTGTTAGAAACTTGTTGTTTCTACTTTCTTAGTAGAAACTTGTTGTTGTTGTTTCTATAGTTGTATTATTTATTGAGCTTCACTGCTCATTGTAAATCAATTCATTCATTGATTATGGTATCAGAGCTCAGGTATTTTTTTCGAAATAATTCTTCAATATTTGAAAAATTCTGTGCTTCATTTCGAAACAGCTCTCTAGAAGTCTGAAATTTTTTTTGGCGTCACAATTTCTGAGCAGCCGTTTTTTTTTCTCTGCGATTCTTTCTTTGGTGGGTTGTTTTCTACTGAGTATTTCGTGGGATAAAGACTCCTATCAGTCATATCTATCCTGTATGTGCTGCTGAGTTTGGTTGCTGGTCCAATGTGTTGAATTTCTGACCAATATCAGTCCATCTTGCTGGTTGAACGTGGAAGCTGCTGGTGCAATTTGCATATGACTGGGACGAGTTATTAAAGGCTAAGCTGGGTATTGTTTTTCTACAGTAGATTGAATTCCAAACTGCTATTTTGGTAGAATCGAGGTATGCACCCATTTTTTTTGTGGCTGGATGAGCATTTAAATTTCCAGTAGTTTTTTGTCCAGATCAGCTGCCATCTGCATTAAAATTCGTGCCAGACTCCTTGGTTGTTTTGCGTGTCTTGGGAAACATGCAGATGGCCTCACCAACCAATCTGATGTTGGAAGGCAATCAACGCTTTAATGGCAACAATTATAACAGCTGGAAACAGAGAATGTTGACCATTTTTGAATATATGCGTCTTGACCAGCGCGTTTTGGGCACAAAGCTTCGTCCTGGTACACCTAGTGCAGATCAATATTAGTTTGATGATCGAAATCGAGAGGCTGTTATGCTTCCCAAACTCTCTGTAACTGATGATCAGTTACCACAGATCCCTTCTGGCAAGACAGCTGCCGAAATTTGGAAACATTTGAAGGAATTGCACGAGACATCCGACAAGAGCAGAGCCTTGTTTCTAAAGAATCAATTGTTCTCCATCATGATGGACGAACATATATCTTTACAGGAACATCTTAACAAGATTAAAGCCATTCGAGATCAGCTCGAAGCCATTGGTCGGACCATGGAGGAAGAAGATATGGTAGTCATCACCCTGAAAAGTCTACCAAAATCTTATGAACACTTTATAGAAACTCTCAACATTACCTCCACTAATGTTGATTTGAAGTTTCCAGAGCTATGCACCAAACTCCTGCAGCAGGATCGTTGGAAACAACAGTTTGGTAGTGATGCTTCATTAACCTCCTTAGAAAATGCTTTTGCTGCCAAATATCAGTCCTCTCAGTCATTTCAGAAGACAAGTTCTTCTCAGTCTTATGATCCTGCTAAGAAGAAAAATGTGCAGTGTAATTACTGTCACAAGTTTGGTCATTTGAAGAAAGATTGCCGACAGAGGATTGCTTCTGAACAGACGAAGCAGGGAGGGTCTCATCAGCAAGTGAATGTCGCAGAACATTCCGAGCAGAAGGAATCTGCCTTTTATGCCTTTATGGCTAAAAGGTACTCAGATCACACCCCGTCATCTACCTGGTACATTGACTCTGGTGCATCACGTCATTTCTCTCACAAGCATGACTGATTTATTGACTTCTCATCTTTCAGTGATTCCGTGGTCTTCGGCGGAGGTGAGGAGTACACGGTGGTTGGCAGAGGTACAGTTCAGATCCAGTCTGGTGGGCGCACACTCATCTTCCTGAATGTGTACTATGTTCCTAGTATGGAAATTAATCTGCTGTCTGTCAGCCAAATTATGAGAAACTCTCCTCAACTCGATGTGGTGTTCAGTGCGCACAAGTGCTCCATTATTGACAGGGACACTCGGCTTACGGTTGCTGTTGGCCTAGAGGATCATGGTCTATATAAACTTCTTGACACTGGTGATTCCCCAGAAGTGGCTCTAGCAGCTCGTGTTTCTCCCATCAGCACTCTGTGGCATCAGAGATATGGGCATTTAAGAATTCAGTATCTCTCTCAGCTATCTCGGGAGGGACTTGTGTCAGGGTTACCTGATATTCAGACACAGCATTTGGGAGTGTGCGGAGCCTGTCAAGCTGGCAAGAAACATCAGTCTTCATTCAAGGATGGAGAATCTTGGCGCGCATCTAAGGTACTCCAGTTAATTCATGCTGATATTTGTGGTCCAATGAATACATCTTCAGTTACGGGTTGCAAATATTTTTTGCTCATTGTAGATGATTTCAGTAGAAAAATGTGGGTGTACTTTCTAAAACATAAATCTGATGTATTTAGTATCTTTCAGAAGTTTAAGTCCTTAGTTGAAAAAGAGTCTGGCTGTAATATCATAACTCTTAGGACAGATAACGAGGGGGGATTTTGTTCTTCTGCTTTCTCCAACTTCTGTGATACCCATGGCATCAAACGCCAATTAACCACACCCTACACTCCTCAGCAGAACAGTGTTGTAGAACGTCGCAACCGTACGATTGTTGAAATGGCTCGTTCTATGTTACAACATAGGAGTGTTCCGAACAAATTTTGGGCGGAAGCAATGTTTACTGCAGTCTATCTTCTTAATCGATCACCTACTCAGGCTGTTAAAGGGAAGACTCCAGAAGAGGTTTGGTCTGGTCGAAAGCCTAAGATCAGCCATCTCAAAGTTTTTGGCTCAGTTGCATATGTTTGGATTCCCGGTGCTAAGCGCTCTAAGTTGGATTCCAAAAGCCAGAAACTCATGATGACAGGGTATAGTGATCACCACAAGGCCTATAGGCTGATAGATATAGACACTGATCGTCTTATCTTCAGTCGGGACGTGGTATTTGATGAAGACAGAGGGTTCTTTCAGTCCCTTCCTTCTGAGCAGTGTTCTGAGGATCAGCCTCATAGTGTTTTTCTTCCGTTAGGTCCACCTGATGGGAGGGATGATGCAGCATCAGTCTTTGATGATGCACTACTTGAGCTTCCTCCGGAAAATAATCCTCCTCTTGCTGCTCCTATTGTTCCTGAGCCTCCTCCACCTCCTCCAGATATTGGTTCTTCTACTCTCCGGCCTAAATGGTGGGCTAAAACTATTGGTGATCTTTGGGATAATGAACTCCTTGAAGGTAGAACTTCCAAAAATAAGAGCAAACAACAGCCTACAGTAAATTTTTCTCTTATGGCTAACATACACAGTGTTTTTGAGCCTCAAACCTATTCAGAGGCTAAGGGCATACCTGAGTGGGAACAGGCTATGGAGGCTGAATTCCAGAGTCTTCAGAAGAATCACACTTGGACCCTTTCTGATCTTCCTGTAGGGAAAACACCCATTAGCTGCAAATGGGTGTATAAAGTGAAATACAAAGCTGACGGAACCCTCGACAAGTGTAAGGCTCGTCTTGTTGCTCGAGGATTCTCACAGAAAGAAGGCATAGACTATGAGGAGACCTTTTCTCCTACAGCCAAGATGAGTACCATACGGCTTGTCCTTGCCTTAGCAGCTCAGTTCAATTGGACAGTCCATTATATGGATGTAAAGAGTGCTTTTATGAATGGTGACTTACAGGAAGAAGTCTACATGACGCAGCCTCCAGGATTCAAGGTTGCCAATCAATCACAGAAAGTTTGTAGATTAGTAAAAGCACTCTATGGTCTGAAACAAGCCCCTCGGGCTTGGTACATGAAAATTGATAAGTACCTAACAGATCATGGTTTTCAGCGGAGTCCATCTGATGCAAACCTGTATATCAAACATACTGGTGATGATATTCTATTTGTGGTTGTCTATGTGGATGATCTTATTATTCCTGGCAGTTCAGCACATTTGATCCATGGGATCAAATAGGATTTGTGCAGCACTTTTGATATGACAGATTTGGGGCTTCTTCATTACCGTTTAGGGGTGGAAGTCTGGCGCACTGAGAACAACATCTTTCTCTCTCAGTCCAAGTATGCCAGAAATCTTGTGGAAAGGTTCAGAATGCAGGATTGCAAACCTACCACGACTCCTATGGAACCAGGGCTCAAACTTTCAGCTTAGTCATCCTCACCACTTGTGGATGAAACTTTATTCAGGTAGTTAGTGGGCAGCGTCATCTACCTTACTGCCACTCGACCTGATATCAGTTTTGCAGTGAGCTACATTTCACGCTTCATGTTAGCTCCTAAAGCTGATCATTGGATAGTAGCAAAGCGTTTGCTGCGTTATGTAAGAGGAACCCTTGATTATGGACTTCTATACACTCTGAGTTCAGATCCTACACTCAGTGGTTACACAGATTCAGACTGGGCTGGTTCGGTTGATCACTGTAAATCTACAGCTGGGTATGTGTTTAGTCTGGGATCCGACGCTATCACATGGGCTAGTAAGAAGCAGGAGGCAGTGGCTCTCTCCTCGACAGAAGCAGAATATCGGGGAGCAGTTAAGGCATCTTGCGAGGCAGTTTGGCTTCAACGTATGCTTGCGGATATGCATGTTTCCCAGGCAGGTCCTTCTCCCTTGTTCTGTGATAATCAGGGAGTGCTCAAACTCGCCAAGAATCCAGTCTTCCATGAACGAACAAAGCATGTGGAAATTCATTGTCACTACATTCGCCAGCTTGTTGAAGACGGATCCATTCAGTTACTATATGTTCCCACAAAGGAGCAACCAGCAGACATCTTCACCAAGCCTCTTGGTCCTGATAAGTTTGTAAAATTTAGAGGGTCTATCGGTGTTGTAAATAGATTGAGCATTAAGGGAGGGTATTAGAATAATGCTATTTTAGAGTTTACTGCTCATCTATGATTGTAATTAGCAGTTTTTTGTTAGAAACTTGCTGTTTCTACTTTCTTAGTTTGTAATTAGCAGTTTCTTGTTAGAAACTTGCTGTTTCTACTTTCTTAGTAGAAACTTGTTGTTGCTATTTCTACAGTTGTATTATTTATTGAGCTTCACTGCTCATTGTAAGTCTGCAAGTCTGCACCAACATAAACAGCGGGGCCACGAAGCTTATAATGAGTTCAGATTATTTCTAAGTGCCAACAAAGGGTAGCTTCTTGCTCGTCAAGGAAAGCCACAGTTGTAAGGAGGGTTTTTGGATCAATTGAATGACACTGCAACAGACTATAAGCAACCATAACCAAACCTTAGTTGACTAATGCTGCTATTCACTTGTCTAAGGGAAGTCATATTGAATCTTCAAATTGGAAAGTCATTTTGACTTTAAATTAATGTACTCTCTCTCTCTGCTAAACATTCGATGTTAATAATAAGATGAATTGATAAAGGGTTTTTTCCCATTTTGGGGTTGTTCCCTAGCTTGAGCCATATCCGTGTGTTCTCTTGTCTTGGCTTTTCTTCTGCATTTATGTTGAATGTTATTTCATTAGTTATTGTCATAAGATAATGGTTAATGTGATTGCTAATAGATCAATGGAGTTAATAACGGGCTAATGAAGTAATTGAGTTAAGCAAAGAACATGTTAACTCAAAATTTAACACTTCAACAACTTCCTTTTTCCATGATTGAAAGTAATTCAATCATGCTGCATTCCTTTGTCATCATAACATCATTCTTCTAAACAATGAATCCTATCCAAGGTGGAATTCTTAGCGAGACACTTGCTTCTTTCAAGAGATGTATCTTCGAATGAAGATTCCAACGAAGGATCTTGATCATCCTCATCCTACAGATTCTCCTTTCGAATGATGTATGATGAGCTCTACACTAGATGACCTTCTTCTACCCATAAGTACTACTTATGCTTCTAGAGAGGTTACCAAGAGCTACTTCCTTCTAATAATGACTGTCATAGATTTCTACTTCAACGATCTTTCAAGCTTCTTTTGATGATATCTTGAGCTCTTACTTTCATCGTATGCTTCCAATATGATGCATCATACTTTACTGTGCTTTCTATCTAACTATAATTCTTTAACCATGGTAGAGGTACTCCAACTTTTATTTCTTCTAGGTATCCATAATTACATCATGAATACTGCCCAAGGATCTATATAGTTCCCTCCTTCCATCATGCCTTTTAAAACAAAACATCAATCCATCATCTTTACTTCTTGTACCTGCAATATTGATTGACAAGCACCCTAAGCAAAGTATACAATACCAAAACATGATGTCAAGTTATCTTTCTAGAGTTTTATGCAATCAAGAGGTCATCCTAGGGTTTCTTAAGTTCAAACCCTTGACCATATTATTTTCTCTTCATGTCATTCTAGGGTTTATTCCATACTCTATAATCCTAGCAAACTGCCATAGGGAACAAGATTCCAATGGAGGATCTTGATCATCCTCATCCTACAAATTCTCCTTTCGAATGATGTATGATGAGCTCTACACTAGATGACTTTCTTCTACCCATAAGTACTACTTATGCTTCTAGAGTGGTTACCAAGAGTTACTTCCTTCTAATAATGACTGCCATAGATTTCTACTTCAAAAATCTTTCAAGCTTCTTTTGATGATATCTTGAGCTCTTACTTTCATCATATGCTTCCAATATGACGCATCATAATTTACTGTGCTTTCTATCTAACTATAATTCTTTAACCATGGTAGAGGTACTCCCAACTTCTATTTCTTCTAGGAATCCATCATTACATCATGAATAGTGCCCAATGATCTATATAGTTCCCTCCTTCCATCATGCCTTTTAAACCAAAAGATCAACCCATCATCTTTACTTCTTGTACCTGTGACATCGATTGACAAGCACCCTAAGCAAAGTATACAATACCAAAACATGACGTCAAGCTATCTTTCTAGAGTTTTATGCAATCAAGAGGTCATCCTAGGGTTTCTTAAGTTCAAACCCTCGACCATATTATTTTCTCTCCATGTCATTCCATACCCTATAATCCTAACAAACCGCCATAGGGAACAAGTACCTTAAGACTAAGGTTTCTCATTAATAGGGTTTCTTATGAGCCATCAAAATACAAACCCTAAAGCCATAATTCAATCGTACAACATCTTATGATGGACCCTTGAAAATAAAAATAAAATGTCATACATAGCTCATGGATACCTACCTGTAGTGCTCCGTATTTCAGGATGCCATGGTTCCATAACAAAGGTATTGTTGTCCTTACTGACCTTTTTGCTATCTTCAAAAAATTCTTTTAATGAGCCTTTAACTAGGGAAATTGTTGTCCTTTTGTTCAGACCTGCTTCTTGCCGAATTATTTTGTAGCTTCTTTCTTGCTACCTTGATGGCTACTCTTAAGAAATCTAGGGCATAGAGATTAAGTGATTTCTCTTCTATTAGTAACTGCGAGTGAGTACTTTTTACTTCTTTAGATTAGAATCTCCTTTTACTTAGGTTATTAGTGTTCTTCTTCATCAAACAACTACCGATGTATAAACCATAAAGAGACAAGAGACAACCAGGGCCAAAAACTCTCACTCTTCGAGAGGAAAACTCGAACAAATTATTCTTCTTATAGAGATTCCAATTGAAGAATACTAAGACCAAGTCAAACCCTTTTCTTGCTGTTACTTTCTCTTCCTCCTTACTACAATTTACAGGTCTTCAACTTCGACTTTATCGGCCTTATTGTTGCAATTTTATAGGTCTCTTTCTCGACCTCCTTACTGCAAATTTATAGGTCTGCAATTTTGCACTATTGGAGATATTTTTAGCCCAAAACATTCTTTTCTTCTAGTCCCTCCTTCGCTTGGGGAGAGGCTTCCATGATGAGAATTCACACTTCTCTAACCGCAGACCCCTGTACCTCACACTCTGAATTCTCTGTGTTCTAAGATTAGGTCAAGCTTCCTATTTATAGTGGTTGGAGTCTCATAATTAGCCGACATGACTTTTGGTGAACTGACGTGTCCTTTTTATGAAGATAATATTATTTTTTTGAAGTTGACCTATAGGAGGATGCTTGTGCTTGTCTTGGAGGGATGTTTGACACTTCTATTGACTCATATACAAGTGTATCACGCCCAAGAAGGGTCCTTCATACATGACATTGACTAGATTTGAATTTTATGACTATATGAATCAATGCTAAAGGCTCACAATGGGAACCATTACTAAATAAAATTCCTTGTTCATGAAACTCATGACACAAGCATTACAATAATTTTATTTTTTATTTCTTTTCATCAATTACATAAAATCACAATTACACGTCATTATGAAGACCGAACCTAGTTACTTTTCAACACTCCCTCTTAACTAGAGAGGTATTCATAATGGTACTTGGTCATTCTCAATTTGAAGAATTTCTCATAAGAAGAATCAGATTGGTAACCCATCTGTATAGCATCTTATCAACCAACATTGTCACATAGCAAGGCCTTGACTAACAACATCTCTCCATGAGATCTGAGCACAATGTTGGCGAGACCAATGATGTATAAACATCCTCATCATTGTCTCTCTCGGGACATACCCCACCCATGTTCTCAGGTTGTGTTCCACCAGGACTATTCTTATCTTGGATTCCCAGTCCTCAAAGAATATCAATCCTTAATGACTACTCTTATCTTGGATGCCCTAATACATCCTCAAAGAGCATCAGATGCCAAATGCTTACCCAATCCTCCATTTTGTCTTCCCGAGTGAAGAAAATAATGATATGTCTATCTCTCCCTCTTAATTAGGGAGGCCATATCTATTCCAATAAAGGAATGTACTCATTCCTACGAAAGGAATGTACCTAAGTTCCCTCTTGGCTTAGCAATTTCCAAGTTTCTTCCAAGTAAGAAACTTGTTTCTAGGCTCCCTCTTAATTAGGGACCTACAAAAACTCCTCAGGTGGAGATGATGGGACAACCAACTGCTTGAAGAACTCCTCCTCACGATGTCATGAACTTCTATTCATTATCTAGGAGTCTTCATGTTTGGGACTTCTACATAGGGCACAGACCATCCATCACTTTCATCCATGAGTCAGCCATGTCATCATCGGAAAGTGATTCATTAGTCCATACTTAGTCTTCCTTTATGCCATGCTGCTTTCTTCATGCCATGTTTACTTAAGGATCTTTCATCCTACTATATGTGCATTGATGTTGGAAGACATCCATAGATCTTCCCTTGGCATCCTCGCATAAACCTATCTAGATATTCAAAAAATAAAGGAATGAACATTAAAATCAACATTACCTTTGTGACGGTCTTTCATCATGGCACTACAAGTTCACATCAACAACCTACATACATATCGACACATCTCCCATAGATATATATTTTCAAGGGTCTCTTTCTTTTTCAGACTCCATCAGAGTCTTCATATCTTCCATGGAGATATCCTAGTCAAATCTTCTTGGTCTTTCGAATGTTGATTGCCTTTACCATGGTTACATATTCCATGATCTCTTCCTTCGTTTCTTCACACATTCCATTCCTAGGAGCTTCCAATCAAAGCTCCTCAATTGTAGTTAACCACCTCATACTTCATATGAGGACATATTATGTTGATTTCATCTAGTGAATGTGTGAGCCATGCATTCCTACATCCCTTTGAGGGAGGAGATCCTTTCTTTTGATCATGCTCTTAAGATAGAGGATTGGTTCATGATACCTGCAACCATATGACATGACTTCCACAACATCAAATATAAGCATACATACCTCACTGTTTTTTCTTTGGGTCATCCGGGCTTCCTACAACAACTTCCTTGATTGAAAGAGCTTCAATCCCTAGATCTGTTTCACTATTATGTCATCATACCATCATCCCATGAATTCCACAAGATTGGAATTCTTGATGAAATACTTTCTTTCCCTCATGATCGATGAACCTTTCAATGAAGATTCCATCAGAGAATTTTTGAGGATCTAAAGTATCCCCATCAACAAATGTTTCCTTTTGATATATTTATGATGAACCCTGTACTAGATGACCTTGCCACTTATGTTCCCAATGAGATTCCCAAGAGCTATATCCTGGACTTCCATAAATTCTAACCATCTTTCACACTTATCAATGATGATTTCCCGAGCTCTTGCTTTCAGTGCTTCTATGATGCCTTGATGCATCCCTTTTAGTGAATCATGATAGCCATATCTTATAACACAAGACTTAGGAACTTGAAAAGAACTTAGGTGAGGAAGACTATCTCATTCATAGTAGAGATCTCTCACTTCCTCTTTCTTGGACTTCTTATTTTCAACTTCCTCTACTTCCTTGGTGATGTGGAATTCTTCTCTTCCTCTTTTTTTATTGTCCTTCTTGAGCTTAGGACAGTCCCTTTTGTAGTGGCCATATTCTTGACACCAATAGCATTGGATTTTGGCCATATTCTTTTTATTTTTCTGAGAACCAAACTTTCCAAATTGTCCTTTTCTTCTTGTCATTACAACATAAGCTTGATTTTTCTCACCTTCTCTCACATCATATTTGGCCTTTAGTCTATATTCTTTAATCTTGCATAGTGACCATAGATCCTGGAATGGAGTAGGTTCTTTCTTCCCATAAATACTTGAAAAGTTACCCCACTCCTCCGGTAGTGCATTTAATACAATTGTAGTCATTTCACTATCGAACATGACTTCTCCCACTTGTTGTACTTGATCTTGGATCTCAGATATCCTCATAAAGTATGAGGTTATTCCATCTTCCTTAGACATTTTCAGCTTGTAGAGTTCTTGCCTTAATGAGATGACTTCTCCAGTAGTGCTTACGGAATACAACTCTACCAGTTTGTTATATATTTCTTTGAAGTTTTTAGTTTAGATACATATGGGATGAGGGGATCCTTGATGGATTCTACAAGAATCCTTTGAGCCCTAAGTTCCCCTTTCATATAATTTGCAAGAGCTTGAGCATCTTCTTCTCCTGGTTTGGTGATAGATCCCTTGACATGATCCATGAACTCATTTTCAATGAGATTTAAATCTATCTTTTTCTTCCATGCAAGATAGCTTGAAACCCCAACCAATTTGTTGCTTTCCTTGCAAAAGAAATTTTGACAGATTCAGATAAGGTCATATACTTACTTGATATGATGCTCCTTTCTTCTTGTTGCTTCCTTGATGTTGATGATGATATAGAGGATAGAAAACTTTCTTTTGATGAAGATAGTTTTCTTCAATAATGATCCTTGATCCCAGAGAGAGGGAGATCCCTAAGATTTTTGATGATGATGATGTCTTCAATGGTAGGGATCTTGCTTGAGAGAGATCGCCTTAAAGTCTTGATGACAACACCTCTAGCTTCCTTTGGATGAATAGACTTCAAAACACTTCAACTAGATTTATAGATCCTTTCAACTTGAGTAGACGTAGAGTTTTGGCCTTCTTTTCTTGATGATGATCTTATTACTTCTTTGTAGACTTCTTGACTTCAAGATGAACTTCGCTTTGAGATTTGATCCTTGAGTGTCCCTTGATAAGATGCCCTTCCTTCACTTACACCTTAGCTCTGAAAACATGTTGAGAAATCTAGGGCATAGAGATTAAGTGATTTCTCTTCTATTAGTAATTGCTTCTGAGTACTTTTTACTTCTTTAGATTAGGATCTCCTCTTACTTAGGTTATTAGTGTTCTTCTTCATCAAACAAATACCAATGTATAAACCATAAAGAGACAAGAGACATAGGCTATCAGCCAGGGCAAAAACCTCTCACTCTTTGAGAGGAAAACCCGAACAAATTCTTCCTTTTATAGAGATTCCAATTGATGAATACCAAGACCAAGACCCTTGACCTAGTTTCCACTCTGAGACTAAGACACCGAGCCTTCTTCGTCTTCCTTGAGTCAACAATAGTCAAACCCTTTGATTGTTGTTACTTTCTCTTCCTCCTTGCTGCAATTTATTGGTCTTCAACTTCGACTTTCTCGGCCTCCTTACTACAATTTTATAGGTCTCTTTCTCAGCCTCCTTACTGCAAATTTATAGGTCTGCAATTCTGCACTAGTGGAGATATTTTTAGCCCAAAACAGTCTTGTCTTATAGTCCCTCCTTCGCTTGGGGAGAGGCTTCCTTGATCAGACTTCACACTTCTCTAACTGCAAACATGTTGTACCTCACACTTCTCTAACCGCAGACCCCTGTACCTCACACTTCTTTGAATTTTTTGTGTTCTGAAATTAGGATGAGCTGCCTATTTATAGTGGTTGGAGTCTCATAATTAGCCGACATGACTTCCGGCCCAACCGACGTGTCCTTTTTATGAAGATGTTATTATTTCTTTGAAGCCGACCTGTAGGAGGAAGCTTGCGCTTGTCTTGGAGGGTTGTTTGACTCTATTGACTCATATACAAGTGTATCAAGCCCAAGAATGGTCCTTCATACATGACATTGACTAAATTTGACTTTTAAGAGTAGATGACTCAATCCTAAAGGCTCACAATGGGAGCCATTACTAAAATAAAATTCCTTGCTCATGAAACCCATGAGACAAGCATTAGAATAATTTTATTTTTCTTTCTTTTCATCAATTACATAAAATCACAATTGCACATGTCATTATGAAGACTGAACCTAGTTACTTTCCAACAACTACAAGACTTCTTTGCAACATAACTTTATGATGGAGATTCTTCTTATTGCACCTATTTTCTGCCTGTAGTTCCTTAGTTCAATTGCTTACAAAAATGTATAGATGATTATCAAGGCAATCTCTTTGGAAGGTCTGCCTTCTTGAATTCTTGATTGTGTTACAAGTATATATGATTTGTGTCTGTGCTCTTATTTCCACATAAATTTGATTTACCACAAGTTTGGGTTTTGCAACCAATGATAGATAATATGAAGTTCTTGGTCTTCTTGAGGAGATCAATCCTTCTTGAGGATGCTTCGAAGTTAAGTTCCAAGGTTGTTGGGTTTATTTTGCTCAGGGGTTTACTCTTTTTTCTAAATGATTCAAATTGCTTTGAAAGTTTGAATTATGCTTTCGGTCTTTTAAAAAAGTGATGTAATGTTACTCTGTTCTGTACTTCAATTTGTAGGAATACTTACTTGGTGAAGGGTTGATTATGTATTCATATCTTTTCTTAGCTTTGGAGTTGATTTGGTTATTTTCACTGTCTTGAGAGAGAGTCATAGTTCTGTTAATTTTAGATAACAATGGTATGTTCTATGCTTAGAGCAATTTACTTCAATCTTTTTTTATTAGCCCAATATCAATTTCCAATTTAGCAATCACATAAACATAGATAGTAAATGCTGATGAAACATAAACAAATAACCAGAAGACAAGCCAAGACAAGAGGACACAATATTTGGTGGATGCCAGGGAAAAACCCCAATATGGGGAAATCCTTTGATCAAATCTTCTTATTATTCTTCAAAAGTTCGGTAGAGAGAGAGAGTAGAATGCACAAAATTCACTTGCCCAAAACTTCAGTCAAACAACAGTCAATAGGATGCCCTAACCAGAAAGTAAACATTGGTCAAATCAACAAGTTGACTTCAACAAATGAGCTCGGTCAACCTTAGTCAATGCGGCCTCCAACAGTGATCCAAATCAGCCCAAAACAGATCCAAAAAACACAGTCAAACTCAATCAACTGAAAAGTCAAATTTGCGGTCAAACGACCCAGAATTTCTCGATTTGCGTGCCAATGAGTGTAGCCTAAAGAGACCGTAATTCTGCCCTGAAAAACACGCTTTTCTGAGTGAGGTTGACCCAAAGTCAACATTGGTCAATGCTTCTATTTCAACCCTAAAAATAATCCGAAATTTTCTGTCGTTCCTTTCACACATGCGAGGTAGAGAGGGGACTCCAAGATGCTTGTACAAACCAATGAGAGAGAGAGATGATGAGATGATTGATGCCCAAAATGAGGAGTGATTCTCTCTTATTTATATCCTTTAATGAGGGGTGGAGACACATCTTTTAGGGCTTATGAGGCTACATTACATTTCTGGCCGACCTTGAAAAATTGCACGTGTGAGAAAATAAATTCAAAATCCAACTTCTGCTCATCCAAACAAGATGATATTTACATCAATATTGCACCTCTTGGAAAGAGGAATCCAACAAAAATATCAACTCCATCATATGAGCTGTCCAAAGTGGACTTTGGCCCTAGTTGCCAATTTTAACAAGTTCACTGTCACTTCCTTGCTATTTTTGAGATCATATTTTGAGAATTTTATCAAGCTTTCTTTTTGAACTCAACCCTTAAGTATTCTTGAAGATTCACTGTTTTCTTTGATGCCTTGAATTATCTTAATACTCCTTTTGATGCCTCTCTTCAAACTGCCTTTCCTTATCTTGCTACCTTAGCTCTTGTTGATCTTCTAGTGCTTCCACCCTTGAGTGTCCTTCTTTGACCTTCCCTTTCTTGACTTGTTGCCTTAGCTCTAATACCACATTGAGAAATCTAGGGGGCAACAAGTGTATGTGATTTCTCTTACTCAATAACTGTTTGTGATGTATTTTTACTTTTCTCAATTAGCTTTTTCTTTCACTTGTTTCTTATTAGTGTTTTCTTCAGCAAACAACTACCAAACCATAAGGAACAACAAGACAAAGAACACAAGATATAACGATCAACTAGGGCCAAAAGCTCTCCAATCTGAGAGGAAAACCCATAAGAATTCTTCTTCTTATAGAATCTTCAATTGACGAATTCCAAGACCTAGACCCTTGACCAATAACTCCTCCAAGACCAAGTCAACCTTGCTTCTTTTGCCAAGTCTCATTAGCTTCTCCTTTCTTGTCTTCAAATTTAGTCTTCCAATACCTTGACTGCAACTTTGACTCGTCTTCCTTCTATTTCGGCTTGCTTGCAACTTATGCAATTTTCGGCGCTTGCTTCAGAAACCCTAGCGGCACGTGAGAGATGATAAAGGAAAATTTCAATACTTTCTCTCCTTCGCTTGTCTTGGACTCTTCTTCTTGTGAATTCAACTAGAAAAATGATGCTTCTTTATGCTATAATTCGGTTCCTTCAAGATCTACAATTCCTTACTGCAGAAACCTTAGCATTAGTTACATGTGTGAGGTGAATGGCCCAAATAACAGTCCTTAAAGGCTTCACTTTTCTCCTTCTCTTCGCTGCACAAGAGAGTTCATTTCTTCCTTTTTCACACTTCTTTTCCTTGACGTGGATTCCTGATTGATACCTCCTTAAGTGAGGTCGATTCCTCCTTTATATAGGCTTCACACCCATGCAATTAGGCCAACATGTCATCTTGTGTAGGTCGACTACTCCTTTTGAAGGCCGACTTGCTTGAAGCACTTAAACAAGGTCTTGGAGGGTCTTTTGACTCTATTCTTGACTCAAATCCAACCCCTCAAATATGTAACATGCCCAAGAAGTGTCATTCATACATGACAATGACTCCCTAGACTTGTAGACTCGATGACAAGCACTAAAAGTTCAAAATAGGAGCTTAACCTATAAAAATAAATTCTCTTGAGCATGAAGCCCATGCCTCAAGATCAACAATAATAATTTATTTTTCTCATTACATCAAATACATAAAATCATGATTACATATGTCATTATGAGGACCAAACCTAGTTACATTTTTCAACACTCCCTCTTAACTAGGGAGGTATTCATAATCCATTCAAGGTACTTAGATTCTCAATTTGAAGAATTCTCATAAGAAGAGTCGGATTGGTAACCCATATGTTTAGCATCATAACATCCAACATTGTCACATAGAAAGGCCTTAACTGACAACTCTATCTCTCCACAATATCAGAGCACAATGCTGGCGAGACCAGTGATTTATAGACACCATCATCATTGTCTCTCAAGGAACATACCTCACCTGGGTTCTCTCAGGGTATTTCCTTCCAGGACTATTCTTATCTTGGATTTCCATTCCTCAAAGAATATCGGTCCTCTACGACTACTCTTATCTTGGATGCCCTATCACATCCTCAAAGAGTATCGAATGCCAAATGCTTACCCAATCCTCCATTCTTTCTTCCCAAGTGAAGACAAGAATGATGTGCCTATCTCTCCCCCTCAACTAGGGAGGATATACCCATTCCCATGAAGGAATGTACCCATTCCCATAAAAGGAATGCACTCAAGCTCCCTCTCGAACAGGGACTTCTCCAAGCTCCCTCTTAGCTAGGGACTTGCTTCCAAGTTCCTTCTTAAACAAAACTTACTTCCAGGGTCCCTCTTACCTAGGGACCTGTTTCCAACAACAACCATCTTTTATTTGGTGGAGATCATGGGACCTTCGACTCCTTGTATAGATCCTCCATTTGATGTCACGAATTTTTTATCTTCATCTTGTAGCGCATTGGACATCCATCACTTTCATAAAGTAAGAATTGTCATTTTTTTCTGAAAGTGATCCTCTAGTCCACATGTGGCTTTCCTTCATACAACTACCTTTTCCATGTCATGTTTGCTTTAGGATCTTCCATCCCACCACATGAGTGCTAGTTGTAGGTTACATCTACAACTCTTTTTCGGTAGCTCTGCATTAACCCATCCAAATGTTCAAAAATAAAAAATGAACATCAAATTAAAATTACCTTTTGTGACGGCCTTTCATCATGACATCTTGCTTGTCTGCAACATCCTGCACATTCATAGAGACATCTCCAAAACTTCATATGTCAAGGGTCTCCTTTCTTTACAAACCTTATCACGGTCTTCTTTTCCATGGAGATGTAATGATCAATTCTTCTAGTAGTCGAATTTTGACTTCCTGTACTTGCATCTTTCATGATCTCTTATTTCTTTCTTCACATATTGCTTCCCAGGAACTTCTATCCATAGTTCCTTTACTTTTGTCAACCACCTCATATTCCATATGAGGACATATTATTTTGATTTCATCTAGTCAATATGTAAGCCATGCCTTCATGTATCTTGAAAGAAATCCTTTTCCTTTGATCATACTCATGAGGTAGAGTATTCACCCATACTATCTACAACTACATAATGACATGACTTTGTCAAACATATGCATACATATCTCTTTTCTTCTTTTGGTCATCTAGACTCCCTTCGACAACTTCATTTTTCCATGATTAAAAGAAATTCAATCATGCATTCCTTTTTCATCATACCATCATTCTTCTAAACAATGAATCCTATCCAAGGTGGAATTCTTAGTGAGACACTTGCTTCTTTCAAAAGATGTATCTTCGAATGAAGATTCCAATAGAGGATCTTGATCATCCTCATCCTACAAATGCTCCTTTCGAACGATGTATGATGAGCTCTACACTAGATGACTTTCTTCTACCCATAAGGACTACTTATGCTTCTAGAGAGGTTACCAAAAGCTACTTCCTTCTAATAATGATTTCACTAGATTTCTACTTAGCTATCTTTTAAGCGTCTTTTGATTATATCTTGAGCTCTTACTTTCATTGTATGCTTCCAATATGATGCATCATACTTTACTGTGCTTTCTATTTGGCTGTAATTCTTTAACCATGGTATAGGTCTTCCATCTTCTATTTCTTCCAGGTATCCATAATTACATCATGAATAATACCCAAGTATCCATATAGTTCCCTTCTTCCATCATGCCTTTTAAAACAAAAGATTAACCCATCATCTTTACTTCTTGTACCTGCAATGTTCATTGACAAGCACCCCAAGCAAAGCATACAATACCAAAACATGATGTCAAGTTATCTTTCTAGAGTTTTACGCAATCAAGAGGTCATCCTAGGGTTTCTTAAGTTCAAAACCTCAACCATATTAATTTCTCTTCATGTCATTCTAGGGTTTATTCCATATCCTAGAATCCTAATAAACCCCTACATGGAACACGTACCTTAAGACTAAGGTTTCTTATGAGCCATCAAAATACAAACCCTAGAGCCATAATTTAACCCTACAACATCTTCTGATGGACCCTTGAAAATAAAAAGAAAATATCATACATACCTCATGGATACCTACCTGTAGTGCTCGGTATTTCAAGATGCCATGGTTCCACAACAAAGGAATTGTTGTCCTTACTGACCTTTTTTCTATCTTCCAAATTTCTTTTAATGAGTCTTTAACCAGGGAAATTGTTGTCCTTCTGTTCTGACCTGATTCTTCACGAATTCTTTTGTAGCTTCTTTCTTGCTACCTTGATGGCTATAGGACTTCTTTGCAACATAACTTTATGATGGAGATTCTTCTTATCGCACCTATTTTTTGCCCGTAGTTCCTTGGTTCAACTGCTTACAAAAATGTATAAATGATTGTCAAGGAAACCCCTTTGGAAGGTCTTCTTTCTTGAATGCTTGATTGTGTTACAAGTATATATGATTTGTGCCTATGCTCTTATTGCCACAAAAATTCGATTTACCACAAGTTCGGGTTTTGCAACCAATGATAGATGATATGAAGTTCTTAGTGCTCTTGAGGAGATCGATCCTTCTTAAGGATGCTTCGAAGTTATGTTCTGAGGTTGTTGGAGATGCAAAACAATCTTCCTTTTTCCTTTGCTCAAAGGTTTACTCTTTTTTTTCTAAATGATTCAGATTGCTTTGAAAATTTGAATTATGCTTCTGGTCTTTTAAAACAGTGATGTAGTATTACTCTGTTATGTACTTCAATTTGGAGGAATACTTACTTTGTGAAGGGCTGATATTGTAGTTAGATCTTTGCTTAGCTTTGGAGTTGATTTGGTTCTTTTCACTGTCTTGAGAGAGATGTAGTTCGCTGTCACTTCCTTGCTACTTTTGAGATCAGATTTTGAGAATTTTTGTGCCCATAATTTTATCAAGCTTTCTTTTTGAACTCGACCCTTCAGTATTCTTGAAGATTCATTGTTTTCTTTGATGCCTTGACTTATCTTAATACTCCTTTTGATGCCTCTCTTCAAACTTCCTTTCCTTATCTTGCTACATTAACTCTTGTTGATCTTCTAGTGCTTCTACACTTGAGTGTCCTTCTTTGAGCTGCCATTTCTTGACTTGTTTCCTTAGCTCTGATACCATGTTGAGAAATCTAGGGGGTAGCAAGTGTAGGTGATTTCTCTTACTTGAACACTGTTTATGATATATTTTTACTTTTCCCAATTAGCTTTTTCTTTCACTTGTTTCTTATTGGTGTTTTCTTCATCAAACAACTACCAAACCATAAAGAAAAACAAGACAAAAAACACAAGATATAGGCAATCAACAAAGGCCAAAATCTCTCCAATCTAAGAGGAAAACCCACAATAATTCTTCTTCTTATAGAATCTTCATTTGACAAATTCCAAGACCTAGACCCTTGACCAATAACTCCTCCGAGACCAAGTCAGCCTTGCTTCTTTTTCCAAGTCTCATTAGCTGCTCCTTTGTTGTCTTCAAATTTAGTCTTCCAATATGATGACTGCAACTTCAAAGTGTCTTCCTTCTATTTTGGTTTGCATGCAACTTCTGCAATTTTCGACCCTTGCTTTAGAAACCCTAGCTGCACGCGAGAGATGATAAAGGAAAATTTTAGTACTTTCTCTCCTTCGCTTGTCTTGGACTCTTCTTGTGAATTCGACTAGAAAAATGATCCTTCCTTATGCTATAATTCGATTACTTCAAGATCTGCAATTCCTTACTACAGAAACTCTAGCTGCAGTTACCCGTGTGAGGTGAATGGCCCAAATAACAGTCCTTACAGGCTTCACGTTTCTCCTTCCTTCTCTTCGTTGCACAAGAGACTTCATTTCTTCTTTTTTCAGAATTCTTTTCCTTGACGTGGATGCTTGATTGATGCTTCCTTAAGTGAGGCAGAGTCCTCCTTTATATAGCTCCAGACTCATGCAATTAGGTCGACTTGAAATAGATCCTTGGCTAACATGTCATCTTGTGTAGGTCGAATGCTCATTTTGAACGCCGACTTGCTTGAAGCACTTAGACAAGGTCTTGGAGGGTCTTTTGACTCTATTCTTGACTCAAATAATTTTCTTTTACAATATGTAACATGCCCAAGAAGGGTCATTCATACATGACAAAGACTTGTAGACTCAATGACAAGCCCTAGAAGCTCATAATGGGAGCTTAACTTATAAAAATCAATTCTCTTGAGCATGAAACCCATGCCTCAAGATCAACAATAATAACTTATCTTTCTCATTATATCAAATACATAAAATCTTGATTACATATGTCATTATGAAGACCGAACCTAGTTACATATTTCAACAAGTATGTTAATGACTCCAAAGAAACAAAAAGGTAACTTAAATGAAGGTATTAGAGGAGATAGAAGAATAATGGAGTAGAAAGTGAAGGAAGATGAGACAAGGAGAGGAGGAAGAAGATTGTAGTAGAAGGTTACAGATCAACAATCAAGGAATGGGATGTTGCTGTAAAATCAAACAATGAAAATGAAAGCCACAAAGCATATGTGAAGGAAGAATGAATTAAAACATAGTGAAAGTGAAGTTGTTGGAAGGACTACAAACCTTGCCCACTGTTGTGAAGAGTTATTCAACTAATATTTCACTTGAAAAGGGAGGAAAAGTTCAGTTGAAGACATCATTTTCAACAGTCAATATCTCCAAAAATCCTGGCATGCATAAATAATTTTTCAACAAGCAGTGAAATGTGAATGCATACATTATCATGGGGTAGGAAATAAGGTCTAATGATATGTGTGTTGAAATCAAATTTGGATCTATATACCAATATACCAGTGTGCCAAAGGTCTTATCTGTGGACTCTGGAAGAATGATATTGTGAAACTAATTTTAACAAATTAACCAGAATCCATAATTGCGCCCTAAATTTATCATTTAACCAGACAGTAAATTTGAAAATAGAATGCAAAAGAATTCCGAGAAATCAGTTTGAAGGCGTTTTTGGTCTGTTGTTGCTCCTGCTCCTACTACCAAATCGACTTTTTCTCCCAGCCTATTTGGGAGTCAATTTATCCATTCCCAGATCCAAAAGACTTCGTATTTGAGGTCTTTTGGCCTCCGTGCCCAAAACCCCAAGAACAATTGCTCAGTACTCTATATTTCTCTCCATAGTCTCTGCTTCTCCGACAGTTAAGAAAATAAAACCCTTCTCTGTGCTTTTTGTCCTCTGCCCCCCCAGGTATGCCTCCTCCGTTCTCCCTATATTCCAAACATCGCCGCCTCTCAACCCTCACCACTTTGATAATGAGGCATGGTTTCTTGCTTTATGTTAGTTACGTGGCTCCTCACAAAGTCTGAAGAGGAGGTCGTATTCTTATGCATTGACACTCATCACTTAATATCTCGTTCAAGTGACCATTAACGAAGTTAAGTAACTTTCCTTTTATTAAATAAATATTTAATATTTTATTAAATTATACCATTTTAAAGTTTAATAATTGATTTAGAACTTATATGGCTAGTTCCTTTTTATAGTTAGTTCCTTCCCCTTTTAAAGTTTAATAATTTAAGTTAGAAATTTATAGATTTATATAGTTAGTTCCTTTCATTTGATATACAATATTCAATATATAATTTCTTTTAGTTAATAAAATCCCTTGTATTTATATATTTTTTGAATAATATACTAGTTATATAGAATAAGGTGGCGGTATACATAACAAGTATACCACAACCTATAGTCATTAGATTCTGGTACGTTAGTATTTATACTTGGACATTTTCCATAATAGTTGGTACGCATACTAGTGCAGTGCATGCGATACATGCATATGTAGCTATCGCGATACATGCATATGTAGCTATCATATGCATGTCTCGCATGCATGCTAATATTTCCATGTTCCTTATAACTTGAGGTGTGTCATTATAGATATGAAACTGAAGCCTTTGCTAGTTTTGGAAAAGTTCTAGTGAAAGAACCATGTGATAGATCCAAAAAAATGCTATAGGTATGAGTGCAACAAATTTGATCTAGTGAGGTTAAAGACAAGGAAAAATGCTAGTAAGACCTTAACTATCAACAACTAGAAGGACGTTTTATAGAAATTAATTCACTTCTTTATACAACAAAGGAATCATGGATTTCATTACAACAGTGAAGTTGGTTACATCTAATTTACTCATATAATGTTTTGAGCCATGGAGCTAAACTTCCACATTCAACAATATTTTGAGCACAAGCTAAGGGGTAGCACAAGTAGTCCTCTGTGATAGATATAGATGAGAAGTTGCAAAGATGTACCCTTTGCTATTGATGTCAAAGAGGGAGTGAATGTAGACAAGGGGAGCATCTAATAAGAAGTATGAAGAGAATGAAGACAGGGGGAGCAACTATTGGAAGAAGTTGATAACAGAGTATTGCCATTAATAACAAAGGGGGAGATTGTTGAAAAGGGTTGTTATTGATGCCAAAGGCTGTCCAAATGAAGGAGAAGATTACATAGTCAAAAAGTACATTTCGAGACTTTTTTGACGATACATGGCACACCTCCTAAATTCTCATGGTTGAGGAGATATGAATTTTTGAAGTTATTCATTGCCAATTGCATAGGTCGGCCCTGCCATGCAAGTCATCCCAGCTATGGCCGGTAGGCCATGCTTTTGGGGTTAGAACACTATATATAGGCATAAGGAGGAGGCACTTATGTCATTCATTCAAGGACAAATTCGGGTTTGTTTAGGCAACAAAGAAGTATGAATGAAGAGCCGAACTGAGGAAGAAAGCCGAGTTAAGGAGGGTTTTCGGCATAAATACTTGGGAAAGGTTTTAAGGCTAGGCCAAATTTTTGTCCCTTTGGAAGACTAAGTAGTAGGACAGTTAGAGGATCGAGTTCAACCTTGTTCGAGGCCTAGTCCCGAGGTTGAGTTTCAATCATTTGGAGTACGAATTCTAGTACATTAAGGACCGAGTTTCAGGCTAGTAGAAGGTTGGGTTAAAGGCCTATTGGAGGCACTTTCATATGGCACGGTTCTGAGGCTGATTTCTAATATGTTTTTAGGGAAAGCCGAATTCTGTTGGAAGGCAAACCGAGTTTTCTTAAAAGGCAAGTTGAGTTTTGTTGGATGCCGAAGTTGTTAAGGAAGGCCTGCAAGAATTAATTGTTGTATTTTCACTTGTATTGTTTATGCTTTTATCCTTGTTAAAGGCCAAACCTAGTTGATCTAGGTTGCAGGACAATAAGATAGTCTAAAGAGAAGTGACAACAAAATTATAATGGTTGTAAAGGCCAACTAAGGGCTGGTACAACAAGTACAATGCTAAGTACAAGTTGCCAGGTGGGCAAGCTTTCTATTTGAACATATTATAATCCTAAGAAATGACAATTGAATAGTAAAATTTGAAGAAGTGGAAGTGCCAGGCGGGAAAATTGGGAACCAATGTGTTACAGATCAAGTCTAAAGAGCCAAGTTAAGAAGCCTAGTTGAAGAGCAAAAAGTTAAGGTGTACAGGTCAAGTGGCTGTGATCAAGCTTGATGGTGGAAACCTAAGGGTTGTATGGTTAGATGACAACTCATTGAAGAATTTGTTGAGGACCAAAAGTTACTAATGACAGATCCAAGGAACAACTTGAAGATGTAGGTTGGTGCCTACAAATTGCTGAGCTAGTGCTTAGTAGAGGTGATTGGAGTCTCTTGTAGGTTGGTGCCTACGAAAGTTGTGAGTTGGTGATTACTGAGGATTGGTGGTGTCCTCATCTCCTTGACAGGTTGGAGCTTGCAATTGTTGTAAGTTGGTGCTTACATAGAATTGGTGTCCTCACAACTGGTTGTAATAAACTGAAGATTGCATACAAGTGTTTCTTCTTCAAGTTTTGACTTGCACTTTAATATCTGTGTTCATACATTGTGAATGATTTGATAATGTGATGTGAATTTAATTTCAAGATAAACGAAGTGAAATATTGTAAAAAGTAACGAAATATTAATTCACTCCTAGTTTCATTATTTCCAACACCTTTGACCTTAAATATCCTATGAAAGAAGTTTCTAGAGTTTCTAAGGGAAGTGAAATGTCTTCCACCCTTCTTCATTCGAGGTCCTCCTATCTTGAACTTGCCCTAATTGACTCAATTTCCCAATTGAATAATGGCACTAGTCTTGTTGTGTGGATCAACCTAAATTTCCTTCTTTTCTCCTTTTCATGGTAGCTAGGGTTAGGGTTTGGTCAAAATATGCATTTGATAACATTTATATGTATGCTATTTTCCTCTAGGTAGGGATTGCATTTATTAATGTTTAAAGAAAAAAATCTATCATTACATGTAGTTTTCAACGAAAACTGTGCAAACATCTACCCTATCCGACGTTCTTGTCACCAGGATTTCCGATGTCTCCCTTACCCACAAATTTTATAAAAAAAATACCCATACTGACCGTTATCTTCACGCCCATTCTCACCACCACCCTTCCTAGAAATTAGGTGTCCTTAAAACCCTTATCTCTCGTGCCCTTAAAATCTTCGATCCCCAGTTCCTTCCCTCGCGAAAATCCCACCTGATCTAGGCTTTTAAATCCAATGGCTACTCTTACTCTCAAATACATAAAGAATTTTGAATTGCTTCTCAACCCAAATCCAACCCCTCAACCCACTCCTTGCACGTTGGCCAAGTCTCTCTCCCTTACATAAAAGGAACCACCGATGTTATTTCCAAGACTCTTTCCTAAAAGAACATTAAGATTGTTTTCAAGCCCCATATAAACCCTCAAACATTTATTCTGATCAACCAAAGATAAGTCTACCAAATTCCTTGTTCATGTGGTAAGTCTTACATTGGCCAAACGGGACGTCCTGTCATAGCCCGCTTTAAGGAACACATTGCAGATAACAACCATCACCGAGTGACTAAGTCTGCCATTGTTGAGCACTCCTATAACGCCAAGCACCTTATTTTCTTTGACCAATCTCGAATCCTAGCCAACATTCCTTTTCATGATTCTCAAGTCATTAGAGAAGCCTTAGAAAGTGAAAAAAACCCCAAAAATTTCAATAAGGAAGATGACTATAAACTCAACCACTCCTGGAAGTCTATCATCCCTCTCCTTAAATCTTAACTCTCCCTCCCTCTGCCCTTCCCCTTCAAATTCTCTCCCCCCTTTTCTTTCTTTAATTATTTCATTATATTTTACTCGATATATATATATATATATATATATATATATATATATATATATATATATAACAGTTTATTAAAAAAAAAATCTATATCTAAACCCCTGACCTCTTATTAATTTCACTCATTAACCCCTTTATAGACCTCTTATTCTAATATGTATTTAGGCATAGATAAATAAGGTTGATTCATTTAATCTAGATAATTTACCACTTAACAATATTTAAATATAATTTTGTTTATATAAAATTCAAATGATCATAATAATAAATTAATTAGTTTTATATATATTCATAAATCAAAATAAAATATCAACCATATAAAAATAATTCAATCAATTTATGTTTATATGATTTTCCATTTAATAATATTTAAATCTAGTTATCATAATATATATATATATATATATTTCCAAAAAAAAAAAAAAATAATAAATAAATAAATAATTTTCAATTAGTTTCTCTTTTATTTTAACCTTATTTAATCTTTCTTTGACCATTTATTTTAAATTAACTACATCATCTTTTGTCTGTTGATAATTTAATTTAATAATTTATCTCCTTCATCTCATTTGACCGTTAATAAATTAATTTAATATTTTAGCTTTATGATGCCAATCAACAAATAGATTGTTCCCTGTTGCACTATTGTTTTATAAGTGATTGAACAGGCTACAATGAACATATAAATGAAAATATAACACTCAAAGGTGCAAGCAAGGGCTCTCAGACCATATGAAAGGTGAAAAAGCAGCATATGCCAAAATATCAATAAAAACTTATGCATTATATTATATCCAAGGTATTTAAGCTACTATATAATCCGGTACAGTCATATGAACCCTGAAATAGCAGCTATTTCAATTCACTAGGAAGGGTTCTTGAACTTGTTAACTAGCTTCTATTTCAAAAAGAAGATAGTTAACAAGTTCAAGAACCATTGCTAGAGTAAAATATATATAACTTGTTAACCAGCTTCTACTTCAGGCTTCATATAATTGTACCAGATTATATAGTAGCTTAGATCTAGAAAAATGCATTTAAAAATGGCAAATATCACTTACAGAAAGGGATGCAGTCCGTGCATTAAAATTCATAGATTCTTCAAGAATCATTATATCTGAAATTTCATAAGCTTGTCCTCCTGGCATTTGGCCATTGAACTCTCTCAAGAATTTCACGAGAGCAGTTGTTGTCGGAAGAAGACCAGCATTTTTGGATTTCTCAGACTATAAAATACATCATGGCAACCACACAAGGACTTATTAGTGCTACTTGTCCGAAATGATAAAAAAAATAACATGAGATCAGAAAATAAGTCAATGTGAAATTTTTGGCAGAATTATTTTTAAATTATACAGAAACAAATAGATACTAATACAAAGGAGGTATCATCTAACTCACTGCAGCCAAATCCACAATGAGCTAAAAATGAGACATGGCAGAGTAATCCTTAAGCATATTTTCTCGGCAAAAGGTTAGCATCTAATTCATCAAGGCCGCATCCTAAAGCACTCTATAGACCCTACTATACCCTCACATGCATGCTTACAATGAATCCTGCAGAGAGAGTACAAAATCATGGTCTGGACCCCAAATGCATTGCTAGACAGAACAATTTTGACTCAACACAATGAATCTTAGATGAGTCCTTAGATAAGTTAACTAAATTTACCATTCCGACACATCTTAGCAAATATGCTTAAGCCTTAACTGTCTATACTTTTCTGCACTGTGGACACCTGTGTCAAAAAATTTCTCCAAACCCTAGGTGAATAACTTCCTTATGATCTCAAGTAAAATTGCTTGGTGAAAAATATTTTTTAAACAGAAAATTTCAGATCATATAATTTTCATACAATTGCTGGAAAAATAATTCAGTGGAAGCAAAATAATTTTCCAAATACACAAACAAATTTACTGCCCTTCAAATCAATTTTTCATTAAAAATTATTCCAAACTTACAAGGGCTTTCCACATCGGGAAAACTTGTCCACCAGAAAAACTTAAAAATGCATAAACCCTCCTCTGCCACACTATCATACGGCACTGTATGGCCAATTCGTATGGCTTCCTATATGGCCACTCTGTACAGCTAGGTAAAACCCCTACGCCTCACCTCTGCATTGATACTGTACAAACCTTTCCTGGGTTGATATCCTCCTGTGTACAGCCCTATACAGTGTTGATTTTTGTAGCATCGGATGTGCTCTAGCCTCGAGATTTTGCAGAGAGGCTAAGAGACACACATTCTCCAATACCCAAAAATCGTTTGGGGAAATTCCACCCAGAGAGGATTTAATTAAAATAATTAATTATTTTTAATGGATTCCTAAGTTTAAACTTAGGAAATGAGGATTCATTAAGGATCTGTTAAGACTTGCAGTAAAATCAGCATTATGAAGCTGACCTACATCCATAATCAAGTTTCAAGTCTCTAAAATTCATTCATGGCAAAGCAAGGATCAGGTTCTTGAATCCCTAAGTTCTGTTATTGAAGCAGACATTTGAACTCAAGCAAGACAGATTCAGTCTAGTGCATATATATTAGCGTCTACATCTCTCAGCAGACTCCATTAGGCTGAACTAGGTTGGCATCATCAGTCAGCATCAAAAGTAGTGATGTATATTTGGCATCCTTGCTATCCTGAGGCAATTATGGAATTCTGGCTAGTTTTTTATCAAGTTTATATCAATATCAATGATGACCATGAAATCGAAGCATGTAACAATTATTGTGACAAAAAGGCACCTGTGTATTGGGTTTTGATCTAGAAATTTATGAAGTATACCATAAGATCATGACAAAAAGTCATTGCAGATCATCTATATGATGTGTACAATATTGACCTTTGTCAATTGTCAACTTACTCTAAATTTGCTATCAGAAATTATTGAAAATATGTAGCAAAGATGGTAGCTTAAACTGAAGATTTCATCTTGATGAGGTTTAGCAATCTCTCTCCTCTTAAAGGACAATGGCACCATGATTACCTCCCCTTGAAGTCAGGACTGTATTCATACTTAATAAAGGATAATGATTTCTCTAGTGATGACAATGCGCCTGCATACCTCATGAGGTCTATTGTCTTATGGTCAAGTGAATCAATGACCATCCAAATAAAGGAAGTGGTCCGGTAAATTCTACCTGTGGTTTCAGTCCTACTATGAACTACCTACTCTTGTAACTTGGAGCATAGTTGACATAATTATTTAGACTGCAAGAGGGAATAGAACGCAGCAATTCAAGGTCAAACCTTTATGAAAACCTGAATCTATCAGTCAAGGACAGATTCCTATATATGTGTCATCAACCCTTCTATGTGTGATTCCACCTTATTTATAGTTGTCAATTCAACAGTCCAGTAGCTATGGTGATATGATTGTAACCTTTGTAAATTGATAGTCTTGTTCACAATTAAGGATGTGATCAAGACAAATGTAAAATCTGGTTATCCCATCTTTTGAAAGGTTCCGCAGCACCTACAGTCTTTGTCAAGGGATACTTCACACCTGAAGCATATTAAGTTCAGCCAACCTGATTAAAGAAGAACCTCAACGATTCTTCAGCTTCCTAGAAGCCTGTTGCTGCCTCGTGTAAAGTCTCACTGAAAGCTAGATAATCACATGACTCATGTCATCAGAAGGAGGTACACAATCAGAATGACCTAATGACTCTTCCTGTCAAAAGTCTATTAACAAGGGCTCAGATATATCCTTGCTATTTGAAAGGCTGCATGGAAGCTGCATGATCATAACCTTGGTTATATTTTGGTAAGGTCACTTCTTTTATATATCCAGAGGGAGCTACTGTCAAGGCATATAATTGCAGCTATTGATGATATATGATATATGATTAATGACCCTCTCATCTATCGAAGTAAGAGGGAGTTGACCCAGCCTTGTTGAAATGCACTTAAGACCTGATGAAGAAGCTGCCAATCTGGTTACATATATATATATATTCGTATATATCTTGTGAGATCCCTGATTAATCACCTATTATATGTCTTGCTAAATATATAGACTCTGAGACAGTCTTTGGAGGAGCTTCAGCTACTTGTTCCCTTATCTATGGTTTATCATGGACCATTCAATATTAAATCAGCTGGCAATAAGAAGATTGAAAAGAGTGCATCTAGGTGCTATATTTTCTGGGATCCACCATGAATGGATCATTGACTGAAGTCAGTTACTCTCAGAAACATGGCTTATTATGAAGCCACTCGTATTGAAGAATCTCTTTAGTGAGTCATTTGTACTCACTACCATGATATATTGCAGCAGAAGTATTTCACATAACTCTGTATATGGTTCAGCAGAGGACACTCCTGTTTTATGGCATGTTTTGAGTGGTCAGTAGATTCTCTAATGGACACTATGCACCACTGTAAGACAAGCTTAAACTTGTGGTCTCCCTGGGTAAGGGGGAGTAAGTACAACTAAATATTGTCTTCATCCAAGATTTTCTGCAAGCAGATGATTGCTAAGTGCTTCTATGATCTCCCTGTAAATCAGAATGTCTGTAGAAAGATCTGTATTCGTCTATATGTTGGGTAGAGCTACGAGGCTCCCATTTTCGATCAGACTATCAAGACCATTGTCAAGATCCAATCTTGATCTTTTTGAAAGCAACTTGGCACTATTCCCTATATGAAGGGATGAGCTCTGGGAGCTCCTGGGGACTTGGGTACTTATTGAGCTATAAGCAACCAAAGGGGAATGGTTCACCTTCCCCTACTGTTGATGACATATGCATAGGATGAGTAGTTCACCTTCAACTATGGCATATGAGTAGGATGAGTGGTTCACCTTCTCCTGCAAGTACCCCAATGAGAGATGCATTTGGGCATCTGCTGACATGTCAATGGGACGTGGTTCATCCTTTCCCCACATGTAGGATGCTCATTCCCTACAATTGATGGTTGACATGTCGATGGGATGTGGTTATGTGGTTCATCCTTTCTCCACGTGTAGGACTCTTTCTACTATTGTTGGTTTGCATGCGTGTAGGACATGGTTCATCCTTTCCCTACATGTGATTTTGATATGTGTTGGTAGGGTGTGGTTCATCCTTTCCCTACATGTGTTTGAGATATGTGTTTGTAGGATGTGGTTTGTCCTTTCCCTACGCGTGATTATGTTAATTTTGGGCAACTAGGTCCAAACTCTGGGTTTTGCTGCTCAGATGATGATCCCGATATTTTTATTGGATTCCTCTTTCGGAGAGGTGTAAGATTGATCTAAAGATCATCTTGATCGGATGAGCAAAACATGTATTTTGAATTTATTCCACTTATGTGCTAGGTCGGCCTAGAATATAATATAGACTTAAACGTCTTAAAGGACGTGTCACACACCCCCACAGATGATTATAAATAGGAGATTTTTGGAGATCATTTCACACACATTGTGTGGAGGAAATTATCTTCACTCTTCTTGGTGCATCTGTGTTAGGGCTTTCTCATGGAGCTGAATTAGGGCTTCTTGATGTAGCGTTTTAGGGCTGTGTGACACGCTTGGCTGAATGACCTATTGGAGACCTTGCTGGTTGAAGCATCCTGCTGATCGCCGTAACGCCATCATTCTTCTTCTTTTTGCTATTGTTGGCTTGTCTTCCATCGATCGATTTATTTGTTCTATGTGCTTCAGTGTTTTGTGCCCTAATCTGAAATGGCATAGAACATGTTTAGAAATTTACAGATTATGAGCAGGATGTAATACATTCTTTCCCTGCTGGTGTTACTGCATCATCCTACCCATGTAGTCCGGGACACATGGGAAGTACCTCTTATATGGCCAATGAGTTGGGAAAAGTGGATAGGGACCATAGCACTACCGATGGATGCATCGTGGACTATCGTACTCCCTATGTCTAGGATGCATTGTGTTCTTCAACTTGGTCACTTGGGATCAAGTCCGATTGGAAGTTCACTCTTTGGTTTTATGAACTGACTTTTGTCAGTGGAGAGTGGCAAGGTCTCGTGACTCACTCTCGATCAATTCTTCTTCATTATTCATATCAGTGTTCAATAGAGCAGAGCAGAGCAGAACAAAGTAGAGATGAGATTCAAAGATGGTTCATGATCACAGGATGGCATCATGATTGATGAAGGATTGGCAGGTGGAATTCTCCCTAGTTGAGAGGGAGTGTTAAAATTGGCAACTAGGGCCAAATTCCACTTTGGTCTGTTCAATTGACGGAGATAATAATCCCATTGATTTCCTCTTTTTGAGAGGACTAAAATCGATCTAAAGATCGTTAAATTTGGTCAAGGAAAATATTTGTTTATTCAAAAGGAAATGCTACAAGACATGTTTTTTGTTTTGGCGGGAAAAACAAAAATTTGAATTTTGAATTTTCCTCCAAAATCATCATGTCTTATTGTATATAAGATCTCTCTTGCATCCTTGAGATAACCGAGTGGAGGTTATGGCTAAACGCAGAGAGGTTAGGTATGGTTTGGGTAAGTCTCATTACTTGTTGCAGGACTGAGGAAGCTGTGGGTAGACTGCCGATGGTTTCAGGACTAATTCAGAAGATGTATGGATTTTGGTGCATGTTCTCCCTACTTGATATAGTCCGAGCTCCTTAGACAGGAGGCCGTATAAATCTGGGTTGATTGATGCATAATCCAGGCAGTATCTCAGGCCGTGACTCATCAACATGACAGCCGCAGGCTTGTGGACAGTTTCAGGGATGCCTTGTGTGGATCTCCTTTAGAGACAGATGGCTGCTACTCCCAGGAGGCCATTTCAATCAGGCCGCAGCCCTATACAGGCCAGATCTAGGGTCTCCATTATGCCGCTGTCATCTGGTATGTTGTGGAAGGCTGGAACTAGCCCTAACCAGCCTCAGATTATGTTCAAAGACCTTCAAGGGACAGCCGCAGCCTTATATAGCCCTAACCAGCCTCAGATTATGTTCAAAGACCTTCAAGGGACAGCCGCAGCCTTATAATGATGTTTGGAGGAATGTAAATGGTTTGTAATCATAGGACAGAAAACCCTAACCAGATCACTGTGCATAGCTAAGGAAGGTCAGCCCAAGAGAAAGAGCTTTGACCTTTGACAGAATATGATTGCTGGCAGAATTCTGGATTGTATCTTTGGTATTTGGACAGTGATACTAGTCATTACCTTGGCAAGACAATTATGTCTCTATCAGTACTCTCTCTCTCTCTCTGCTGTACATTTGATTTGGATAATAAGAAGAATTGTTAAAGGGTTTTCCCCATATTGGGGTTTTTCTCTGGCTTGTGCCATATTCTCGTGTTCTTCTGTCTTGGCTTGTCTTCAGCATTTCTCATTTATGTTTTTTCATTTGTTACTGTCATATATTGTTTAATGTGATTGCTAATGGATTAATGGGCTCATGGTTGAATGAAGTAACTACGCTAAAGCAAAGAACATGTTTCCAAAATTAACATGAAGGTTCTTAATATCTCTTGACGTTCCAAAATGCAATAATTTCTTTCAAAGAACTCCAGAATTAAAACTTATTCCCTAGAGTTTTTTAATTCCCTCCAGTTTTCTACATTTTTCAGTGTTTAAAGAGCAGAAAACAGGTGAAAATCCTACATTCAGGCTGTTTTTGGAAGAACCAGCAAAAATGTGATACCTGCTCATTTACAAAAATGATCCCCAACTTTGGTGCATCTATTCCCAGCAAGGAGACCAGAACATCGAACTTTTCATTCTTTTGGCATGTCTGCAGATCATACCCAGATGAAGATCTCAGTTTCAATCCTCATCCATAAAATAAGTGTCGAAGAATAAAACAAAACAAATAATACAACTTTCGAAAAATTAGTCCCCTTGCTTGTCTATCCAACATTCCTAAACAGCCAAATGACAGGAAATGACTCAACACATAATTGGTCAAAATAGAACATAGCAGAATATAGTATAAGCAAAACTAATACTGAGAGAAGAAAAATGGCCGATAATAAGGTCACAATGACAGTTAACATGCATTTCTTATGAATTTAAATTGGACTCACCACATATCTGTGAGAGAGACATACAGGCATTGGTTCAACAGGGTGCACGTGAATATGAACCACATCTCTCTGCAAGATACATTACCTACAACATTTCAATGCATCCAAAACTGCAACTAGATCTATCTTCTAAAACAAAACAAAAAATCATCTGTGAAAAGCATCTAGGAACCATCTTTTTGAAAAGAACCTTAGTCCACTTATGTTGAATGCAATCATGTAGAAACCGCCTATGTTGTGGAATAGATGCACTGGCAAAGATTGTCTGGCGCTTTTCAATAGATGTGTATGATGTCAAAAGCTTGCGAAGCAAGTATGTCTGTTTTGCAGCACCGAAGATTGAATCAACCTGTTAATCATAAATCATTTCCAATCAGCTCTAAACTATCTACAGTTGGAATAATACACAACTATTTCAACACCAACAGCAATCATACTAGAAGAGGAATCTTTACCAAACATCAAAATAAGGAATCTCATTAGTATTGCTTTACGTACATAAAATCCTGTGGCAAAATGTACGCAACCATGATTGAATAATAAATTTAAAGACAGAAAAATTAGTACGTTATAAGATCCATGATGAGTTACAATAATATTGTTCTTTAACAACTGTCAATTAGATACTTTCATTTACTTCAACAAGTTTCTCATTCAATGTAACTTAGGTATTTCTCTGTCATCCTTTTCAATATGCTCTAATCGGGACTTCATTTTTGTTGAGGTGGTTTCAGCATCAAGTGCAAGTAAGGAAGTTACCTTAGTTGAGGATTTAGTTACCAAATGCAGCCCTACTGTAGTATTTGTTATGGAAATTCTCCCATAATTCTGTTTAACCATACAATTCAGCTTAATCCAGAATCCAGATACAGTATGAGGCAGAGTGAAATCTAAGAAAATACCTGACAAAAACACAAAGATCTTAAGATTTAATGTACTGTGTTGAGGGGGCTGGATTCCCAAAACTCAACAGCAGGGCTCAAACCCAAGCATGAGGCCCAATTAGACTCCTCCCTGTTTCGTTTGGAATAATCCTTTGGGTTAAGTTCCGGCAACCTCTTGATGCTGGGTAGATATGGCATCCATTGTACATCAATGATTAATTATTTGAGCATCAACCATCTAGATTCTAGCAATTACAAACATACATCAAACTTTTAAGCATATCATAGATAATATAAGTTAGAAAGTACCAAAATTTTAAGCATATAATAGAAAGTAGACATTTAGAAGATAAAATCATAAAACATTCAAATAAATTATCTAGCAAGTGGGAAACTGTCAACATGAGTCATGTCCAAAATTCAATAATAATGTTTACAAAATAGGCCACCTAGCCAACACCAAGTACACCCTGAACTAGGAAGAGTAAGACAAAAAGTTCAAATTCACAACAAGTCGAACACTCTAGAGTCTAGAGTCTAATATATGGCAAAAGTGGTAAACTGTGAATATATCTACTAATCTCTCCTCCCACCACGACCATTACATGAGCCTCCACGTGGTGGCAGTGAAAAAGATGGTGGCTGTGGAAGTTGTGGAACTGATGAAGATAAAGCTCTTGTTACTGGTGTTTAAGAATGGAACTTGGGAACCATGGGACTAGATGGGGGTGGCATCTCGACTCGATCGTCATCATCCTGGATAAGAACATCCTCCAATTGATCTAATCGCAACACTCCACCCTCCAAATTGGCCTCCTCTGGATTTTTGACCCAAAGCTTAAGGTCTTTATTATTCCTTGCATCCTTATAGCAATGGGAAAACAATCACAAGTTGTAGTGAAAATAAACCAAGTTCTCTGCCTGGTCTAAATTTAACCTATTCCTTTTAACACAGTGGGTGAAAGAATAAGAGCTCCAACAACTCTTTGCAGAAGAAGTGTTTACCACTTGTGATAGCACTCGCAATGCCAAAGTTTGTAGAAGTGGAGTAGCACTTCCATGCATGTTTCACCACTCAAGAGAAGAGAAATCATCTCAATCTTTAATTGCATGATTACTCCCAAATGGATCAGTGCCAAGTGTATAGTTGCTGAATTGTTTCTGTAGCATGGAAAACACCTCCTCTTCAAGGACTAATTTATCCAATGCTTTCATATAACCAGATAGAACCTCTGGATCTAGGTGTTGTTTTCTCTTGCTCCCCCCCAGATGTTGGTGCTGAAAGCCATGATGGATAATAATATTTAGGTGTCAAAACATATGCTAAGGCATGCAATGGAATGTTTAGCATTTCCCATCGTTTTTCCACCTCTACATGAATATAATTGTAAAAGGCGATATCTCTAGGCTCAACAATGTCTGTAATCTGCCCCAAATGTTATCCATCTGCTCATACACCTCCTGAATTATTGGACGATTTGAATTTGCAAACTTGATCATGTAACAAATTGGTTTGGTGAATTGCAAAAAATATTTAGTCTGTGACCAAAAGTAATCATCAATAATAGGGTCCTTGATTACATTAGCACCATCTTTATTAGCGTTAATATCATCCCATGATTCACATGTCACCATATTAGTTAAAGCTTGTCTCACCTTCAATAGTTGCCTAAAGGTGAGGTAATAACTTGCAAATCTTGTTTTTGAAAGTTAAGCAACTGCAACTTGGAGTAAGTGCCATAAAATTAGTTTACCCTTGTATGCCTGTTGTCGCTCAGATTGTACAGGCACTACGACAACAACTCAGGTCGAGGGTTGTCACCTTGATCCTCGAACTCTTTGTTCTAGCTGTCTCCCAACAACAAGCTATGGGGGGTAGTCCCTATGGTAATGTGAAGGCACATGACAAGTTGGTAACCAATAGGTTCGGGAGACACAGTTGAGTGGCCTAGCTACTTGGTTAAATTTAAAAGATCTTATTAGATTAAATTCAAATATGAGACCAATGCCATATGAAGTCAAAACTCTTGCTTATTATTAAATTAAGACCAAGTAACAAGATGGACAATTGCTGCTTGGATGCTGCACTAACCTATATGCAATGAAAATCCTAAGACCTAGGTGTGATGCAAAGATCTTGGTTACTTTTAGTTAAATTCCTGATCTAAGTATGACCTTCCCTTAACTGTTTTAAAGCTAGGCTCCAAGGTAGGTTGTGGGAAGGAGGCCAACAGGAAGCAAGCAAAGACTTGATTAACGATACCTTTTGTTAGGCTCCTATCACCCGATGTCTCCGTCGCTGCAGAGACTGTGGCTCTGACGACTGCAAGGTCACCATGTTAACCACCGAAAAGTTGCTAAGCCCCTCAAGTTAGATGAGAAGGGTGGCCCTAGGAGACTATCAACCAAGCTTATGCCTGGAGGTAAATTATTAATGCAACTAGGCCTAGAATGCTTATGCAAAGGATATGAGTGAATCTTGAATTAAGATTGTTTAATCGTTTAAGTACTTAAGTTATGATTATCTTTTATGACAAGAGTACTTAATGATGAATTATAAAACGATCTTACAATCAAGAATGTGTCAATTGACTTAGTGCCAACAATATATCAATCCACAAGATGCTTAACCAATGATAGCGATTAAATAAATCTAGAGCACTTTTCCCTTAACAATTAGCCAATTATTATCAACATAAGATGTCGATTACTCGAGATATTCCAATGATGATTAATAACTTCATGCCAATGATAATTATTCAAGATAGTGCCCAAAACGTGGTCTTTAGACAATGTCACGTATTTAAGAGATGCTTGATTAAACTTAATTGTCAAAATAACCAAGTAAGTTCCTCAATGCTTTAGATCACAATTAAAAAAAGATGCCAATTTATAGCTTGTCAACTTAACACAATTAGATATCAAGAAACAATATGACTTAGATCTCAATATATCAATATGCCCAAAGAGAGATAGGATGTTCAACACCAAGAGATTTTAAGATTAGAGAGCTTTGGTGAGTGCTTATTAGATGTGAACTTATGGATCAACTCACAACAACAAATGTGTTAGTATACTTAAACCAATTTGCTATAAAACCATGAAACCAGAATGCTTATGATCTATAGAGCATAAGCAAGGAGAAATCTAATGTTACTTATACCCCAATTACATTCAAATGAAAAATTATTAAACTTTTAGGACATCAGCAAGTAAATGACTCTAGATCCAAGAAATAACAAGCATGTAAGAACCAATTATGACCAATGAGACATTAAGTGACTTGCCAAGTGAAACAAAAGTTAGCCGACCTTCTTATGATGAATTATTCAGTGTTAAATCAGGTCTGAAAGTACTTATTACAACAGTAGAAAAAGTATGCAAACAGTAAGCTCTTAGTGCAATAACTTGTGCCAAAATGTGCCCAAAAGGTACCAAATGCTAAAACAAGTTTACCAATATGAGATTATGAGTTTTTTCCCCTCTTAATATGCAGTATTCAGAATTATAACAGATCTGATCAAACCCTTATGTAGAGATATTCCAGTTAGATTTATGCTCAAAAAATCAATGCCCAATTTACCAAATGACTAGCAAATTTTTATCATGAAACTTTTAGTGTATTTGGACTATTTAGAAGTGAATTTTAGGGGACTTAAGCATAAGATCTATTGTTGTTATTAATGATTTGGAGAGCTGTAGCAAACAATGAGGAAGAATGAGGGTTTAGAGATCAAACCCTAGTCCATGGAAAGATCGCAAGTGCAAAGATTCCAACCTAGGCCAAATAATGGATGGCAAAAGAATAAAGGCCTTCAACAAGATTATAGGCCTCCAAATCCATTGGAATCCACCAACATGGTAGATCAACTTCCCCATTTGTAGGCCATGTAATGAGTTCCATGAAGAAGCCACATGCCCATATGTAAAGAGAATTATGGAAGGTAGCATGTTGGGGGATGAGCATGTAGGAACTAGTGGTCAAATCAATATGTTCTCCATGGAAGATCAAATATACACCATTGAAAGAAATCAAGAGATTGACCATATGCCTAATAATCTTGAGGTTGACAATATGATTGCAAATTTTGACAAAGTCACTAATATTTTTGGGGAAAAGCCTACATCTGGACAAATTCTTGCTATGACAAAACATAAAGGGATGACTTATCAGAGAAGGGATATTCAAGACCAGAATAATCACAAAACATTTTCTCCTCCTACTTCAGAATTGTATTTTGACTTGGGAAATTGGGTGAATAATGCAAACGTTTCTATCCTAGTGACAGTGCTTTTAAAGATGCCATCTCAAACGACCAAGTTACTAAGTGCAATTGAGATTACTCAAAGGGGAGAAAATCCTAATAATGAACCAGAAGATGAAGAAATTGTATTGAAAAGTATGAACTATGTGGGAAACGAAGATCATCTAACATTTTATGTTTTTTTGATAGTGAATGATCATCTTTTACACAATTGCATGCTTGATTTAGGGGCTTCATCAAATGTCATGACCAATAAAGTCATGGAGCAACTGAATTTAAGGGAATCTAGGCCCTATCACAACATATGTTCAATGGATTCTAAAAGAATTGAAGTGTGTGAGATAATTAAAGATTTACAAGTATTCCTAGCTGCATACCCAGACAAAATAATGACTATGGATATTGTTGAGTTAGATGTTCCTAATTCATGGGGAATGCTCCTATCAAGAAAATGGGCATTAGATTTAGGTGGTAGCCTTAAAATGGACTTATCATATGCCACCATCCCCATGCCAGATAATACCTTTGTCAGACTTGATCGGGAGTTAGAGAAAAGATATCATGTTGAGGATCCAAGGAAACCCAACAATGAGATTATCTATAGATCATGTTAGACAGGAAGTGATCTTGTGTTGACAAATTTGCTTCCCCCCCTAACTAAAAAGATTCAAAAAGAAGAGATTAGACATAACTCAAAAAACAAGGGTACTTCAAATCTTCCATCAGAGCAGTTTCAAAACAAGGCAATAGGATTGATAGTAATTGCATCATCATCACCATCGCAACTAACCAAGAAGAAAAGAAAAAAGAAATAAAGATATAAAAAATGAACCACCAGTTTTGAGCAGAATCAAGCCTCAACGCATCAAAAGTCGAAAAAGGAAAAGGAACAGGTTTGGTATATCTGATGGCCACAAACATGTTAACATTGGGGCAAGTCATAGTCCCAAGATAGTTAGAATTGGACAAGGCACATTAGAGAAAGAGCCTATGGATTTTCTTGTGAGTAGGCAGGTTCTCAAGATGGATTTCACCGAAGACATTTGATGCGCCATGCCATGGGGCATCCTTTGTATCATATTTCTAACCCTATCCATTGTAAATTTTGTTTAAGTAGTTTTATTTCATGAATAAATTGTTATTTATGTTCCAAGAATGAATTTCCATTTCTGTACTTGATTTTATTTGATGTTATTTTGAATGGATATTGCTAATATACATCTTTGGTTGGTGGATGCAAATTCCAGGTTCTTGCACATTATCACTTCATATCTAGCATGCATCCCCATATGGTGCCAAATGTTGACCACTGAAGTGGCACCTGATGATTATGTGAAGACTCCATGCCCAAAGATGAACCAAAGAACACTTGTACCATAAGATATCATCAAATATCATCAGTTTTTAAATTCTACTTCTACTTCTCATCATCTTTCTCTTGTACCCAGATTCCACGCCCTGTGGGGAATTCTAATAAGTGATGCTAGTAATGATGGGTTTTGAGTCAGTGTTAAGTTTGTAACAAGCCTAGGTAGCTTAGGACATTGCTAACAAGTGAGTATTACTCCAGGATGTTTTTTTCACTCGGTTAATTATCATCTCCCTACCAGGACTTAATAATTAATTGAGTTTTTTCCTCCAATTTTACCCCAAAGTCGGACTACGGCTTGAAGGTGAGGCCTTGGGTGAGTCCTAGTGTCTAGAGTCAATGTATATTACTATACTAGATCACAAAAAAATTTCGTAGAATTTGGTTAGGTCTAGATAGTAATTTTTTAATTTTTTAGATTTCCTGCAAATCAAAAATTGCAATAAAAATTGTAATTGAATTGTAATAAGTGTTGTCTAGAGAAGTTGTATGGGGTACGAGTAATCAAAATTACACCTCTCACCCTCAACTTTCTATTGTGACACACTTTGAGGGGTTAAAAATGTGTTTTGAACCCTCAAAACCTACTTTTTCTAAGTTTAGTGAGAAATCTAGCAATTAATTAAGCCAAAAATTAAATAAATGGAGAAAAATAAATATCCACACATGCTAAATGTTGTGGAAATGAGGTGGAAATTATGGAGGAGTTAAAGTGAAGTCCCAAGGCGATGTGGACTCCTAAAATCAAGGAAAGGACATGTGCTCAAATAAAATCGAATTTCTGGCATTAAATGAAAGCTGCTTACTTGGAAATTCGAATTTGTGAAGTTAATGCACATTTATGAGGATTTGAGAGAATATTTGGTGGATATTTTTGTGGGAAATTGTCCCCACATGGGTTACCACCCATATACTATTGTCATTCCATCATAAAATTCGAATTTGGCACATAAGGGAAGAAGAAAATGATGTCCACCAGCCAAAATTTGATTTTTACACTTGGCATTGGAGCTCCACTTATCAAATTCGAATTTGCCTTGTGATATCTTCCCTCTCACCACTTGCCGTTTGGTTCTTCATTGGGCTTTGCTCACAACACTCTATATAATGGAGCCATGGGCTCTCATATTGTAACTTGATATGAGCTAGTGTGCTTGCAGAAATTTTGCTCCTTTCTGTACTTTCATTATCAATAAAGACTTTGGGGTTTCATTCATGAGATGTTCTTCCTCCTTGAGTGTGGTATGATTTTTTGATCAATGCTATTATTTGCTTCTACTCGTGTTATGATCTTATTTTCTTCCATATACTCTTAGAGATGTCTTGATGCAGAGCTATCTTGCATTGACATATGATTTGGAATTTTGCTCTAGATATAGAATGCTCTAGTTGATTTCACATAAATATCTAGAATTTCTTATCATTGTTTATTGCTAAATCTATATGGACCTAGTATTTGTTGAAGTTTTGTAGAAGGAACATCTTGTTTGGATCAAGCTACAAGAGTGAGGGGAAGTCTATGGAGAGATCATCCCACTCTTGGGCATAACTCTTGAAGGAACTCTCATTTGTTTTTTGAATCTCATATTCTCATCATCCGAGTTTTTCTTGCAGGGACCCTAGCACTATTTGTAGACAAGTCCAATTTATTCAAAATTATTTATTTCAAAATATATTGTGCTTTCATTGGTTAAATTTGCTATCAAGGGCTTGATGATGGCTAAGAAAATGGGAGATTCTTACTCATACTCTTTAGCTTAGTTCCTTGTATACTAGTTGTAAATATTTTCTCCATTTCTTGGCTTGTTGTCCATTAACATTTGATTGGTTTTGCAACCCTGGTTTAAGGCATTTTCAAAACTTTTTCTTGAGGAAGCTTGAGGGGACAACTATTTGAAACATCTAACAAGTTGTTTGCTAGACCTTTGGCATAGAGTTGGGCACTCTCTTTATGAGGCCAAGAGCATTTGAGTTGCCAATTTTTTTGGAAGGTTGAGTAGCACTTGAGGGCAACATCATTCTTGGACAAGGCAGTGGGCTAGAGGGATAGCCTTTTCCATTGCGCTGATTACAACCTTCTTTGAGGCTGATTTGATTGCTACAAAACAATCCCTTACATTTTTAGATTTGGAGGAAAATATTTTCAGTTTTGGAGGAGCCTCTCTTGTAATTTTTATTATTGAGTTGTTCCCTTTTCTCAAGGAGGAGATCTAGCTCTTCTAAGTGGCATATTGTAAAGACTCCGCTTGACTTCTTAGGGATCCTTCTCAAAGGGCTTTCTTCTCTTGTAATTAATCAATAATAGAATCATCTTTGTTTGAGGGAGCTTGGCAAATTATCCCATTGGCATCCCTAAGCTCTCCACATTTTGGAGAGGACTTGTGTTTTGAGTTATTAATTTTTTCTCACTTACATGCATCTCATTTTAATTGGCTAATTAAGACAACCATGCATTTCACTCATTTAGCTTGAAATATTGTTCAAAGTCCACTAATGCTTCACCATAGATCACATTTTACATCTTAAGTTTTAGTGCATCAAGTACTTGGGCAATTTCACTTTACAAAGCAGACTTTCATTTATTTCAAGCTAATATTTCAAAGATAAAGTCTATTTCTTTTGCAAAGTTAATTGAATAAAAATCTTGAGTTTACTTTTCACAGGCATTTCCATTTACTTTACATGCAAGTCAATCTCTCATATTTCTCTATTTTTATTTGCTTTTGGGCATATCACAAATTTATCATAAGGCACAACAAATACTTACATGTTTATGCAATCTTATGTCTAAAGTATCTCCATCATTTATTGAACATTTGCAAATTTACATACGTGTCATAGCAGACATATTAACTTAGTTGCACATTTAAAATTATCCTCCAAGCCTAAGCTTGGTTGATAGAAATTATTGGGAAAAAAGGCTTTCTTGGAAAGTTCTTCCATTTGGTATGAACGTGTGACCCTGCAATTATGAAGGTGGCTTGTCCCCTTGTAGGAACGAAGGCACACGCTGGCTCGTAAGACTAAGGGACGGGTATCGTTAATGACACCCCTGTGTCCTCACCCCCTCTTTCTTACAGTCACCCAAATTTTTACCCTTTGGTAAGAGCTCAAGAGGAGGACTTCTCACCAAGATTAGGAATTTTAGATTAAAAGTAACCAAGATTAATTGCATCCAAATCTAGTGTAATTGCATCTCATGCTAATACACCTCATGGTTTTACTTGCAATTGTTTATTCCTCTTGTCATTTTTGAAATTGAATACTTTGTTGTGACAAACATTTTGCAAGTAGAACACTAATTGTTTCCTTTTCAGCAAGATAACTTCTCATGCTTTGATTCATAAATCTATTTATCTTGAAATCATTTACAATATATTGTGCTACATTTTCTTGTTTCACTTTTCAGGATTACTTTTGCTGTCCATTTGAAAGCATTTTACTTCATTTAAGCAAATGCATTTTCATTTCAAAGAGCAATACTTTGAAGGCACTGGTTTTCATATGCTTAATGCTTATTTAAATTATGTATTGATGGTTATTGCTCATATCAGTTTTTGCTTATAAATCTTAAAATGCAATCTTTGTAACTCTAACAATTCTCCTAGAAACTCACATCTTTTAACTTAGTTTTCCATTTAGGGACCACCCCCCATAGCTAACCTAGGAGATAGCTTAAACAGAGAGAGTTGGGATTAGTGTGACAACCCTTTCTCTGAGTTCCTTGCCACCAGCCACACCTTGTGGGGTTAAAGACTTTTCTCACTAACTTGTAGGTAGGTGTAGGCGGAAAGGTGTAACATGTATTATTATCTTTGCACACCCCTTGAGAATCGTCGTCAAATGTCATAGCCTTATCATTTTCTTTTCTTTGTACCCATAATCTAATTCAACAATTTCACTAAGTGACGACAAACATTTTGTAGCAACTTCTGATTCCCTTTCATCCCAAACTCTCGTTCCAACCTATTGGGGTGAATTTGTGATAGCTTTATTTTCAACGGTTGTGACTTTTCTCAATTCGTTCTGGAAGGTTTGGTCATGGTTTTTATCTTCAATCCTTGCTTCCTGGTCCTTGACTACGTTTTCATCTTTGGATTTGTTATCCCTTTTTCCATTTACTGCATTTGATGACACCCATGCTTCCATTTTCTCTATCACCTTTGCAAGGGTTTTGTTATAATTTTCAAATATTTGGGCAAATAGTTTTTCTGGACTTGGAAGCATTTTTTTTTGTTATAACCTGTCCTTTGAACCCAATAGCTGTATCTTGGCACCTTCAAAATAAATCCCTCGAACTTCACTTTCCAAAGATAACCCACAAGCTGAGCCAAGATCAATGCTCTGATACCATTGTAATATTCTGACTGAGGAAACCTCCCAAATGGTTACTAAATTTTTGGGTTCTTCAGTGATATTAACAGTGAGAGGCTATGTCAAATATTCAAACACACATAGTTGTAGGGGTGGATTACTTGCTTTGTTCCATATGACATGTACAGTGAATGTTGCTACCATAGAAAATGCTTTAAATGACTAAACATATGTAGCTTACAAACTCAGAAATAAATTTATTACTGATGTTACAACTTTGGATAAAATAATACTGAAGAGGGACAATCATATTTAAATAAACACCAGTTTATACAGGGCATAATAGAAGGATTGAACCTGGTACATAATTTCCAGCAAAAAGGACTCTTGACTATCAACCTTCCTCAAGGGTTTGCAACAACAAATATTAGTCCCCTTTTTAGCAAAGATTTGAGCCATGCCCTCTTTATAAATACGTCTAAGTCAAGAGAGGAAATTCGTGCTCAATCCCCCATATGGTCAGTTTGTGGGAATGGTCATCCACCTGGTCTCAGGATTATTAGCTCCAATTTAATTGTTGTGCTGACTTTGCCATTTGGTTATGAGGCTGCCCAAAATTCGTCACGCTGACCCAGAATCTCAAGAATGGCTTTGACACCTCTAGTTACCCACATAAAAATATGGCACATTGTCCCAGAATTAAGTGTACAACAGCGTAGGCTCACCAGGAGTGCTCCCGTCCTCTGGGTATCAGTTCTGGAAATTGCAGTCAAGGAAAGAAGTGGGACTTGGTCTCTAATTCTCCCGCAATCTCATGCACCAGCCAAGTAATTAATATGCAGCCCAGAAATTGACTATTCGGCCTGCTTGTAACACTGAATATGCTGAACAACAATTTCTCACCACTATGCTAAAAATACACTGCCCAGGAGACAAAGAAACTCGTCCAGCACTGTGATAGGGGAGTGGTTCTGTCTAGGAACTCGAGCTTCCCTTTATTTAAAGAGAATTGAACCCCAGAAACCCTTTGTCTGCTACCACAATATGGACAATCATTCTAAACCACGAACTCAACCTCTATTTGGTCTTGAAACTCATTTCCCCAAGGCTCAGCTTTCTGGTAGCTCTTCCATCTGCAAAAATGATATAGAGAATACTAAATAAGCTACTAAAATCAATTGATAACACTGGAATACCTCAATATTTCTCAAAAATTTGTTTCTCCATTAAAGCTCCACGGTGAAATCTGAGTGATTTCACTCTCAAACCCAAACTAGGGTGTCTATTTTCAATACCAAAGTCTGCTTTGGTGGCTAGGGCTCCAAAACCCTAAGCTTCTCCTTCAAACTCTCTCCAAGAACTCTTTCTCCAAACTAAAAAATGCACGTCTCCTCATTTTCCTTCTTTTAATAGTCTAGGGTTTCCTTTTCACATTCCCTTTTTTATTTTTATTTTATTAAATCACTTACCTTTTCCCTCCAATTAAATATTTAAAAGAACTTTTCATTTCTTTATTTAATAAAGTGACTTTTATAAATTAATTAAAGCCACTTTTAATGTCGAAAAACTCTTAATTCACCTTTGTGGTCACACTGGCCACCCAAAGCCTCTTTTTATCATTCTACTTTGTAGCTCTTTTCGCCCCAATTCCAACGATATATTAAACTAGGGTGTTTCTCCAAGTAATCATCCCTGGTGGATTAAATCTTCGCTAAGGCTATAGTGTACATTGGGGTTTTTAATGTATTTTTAGTCATTCATGTTGAAATTGGTTACCAGAGGACAGGTGGTTCCCTAAGGCTTTGATCTTTGGCCTAGGGAAAAGTGTCCAAAAGAATTTAATTTTTCTTCTAAAGTGACTTTATAAAGTTACAAAGTCAAATCTAATTTAAAAGTGACTTTAAGTGATAAAGTTACTAAGTCTAATTTTAAAGTGACTTTAATAAAGTCAATGTGAAATTAGAAAGTGAAAAGTGACTTTGGAAATAAATGACTAAGTGGGTCTTTATTAAAGTGGGGTGAATTAAAAAAATAGAAAGTGAGATTTAAATGAGCATTTAATCTCAGCCCTAGATCTAAAGCTATCTCAGCCATTAGATTTAGGGATTCCCCAAAAGTCACTTAGGGTTAGGTTAAAGGAGGAAGAGGGAAAAGGTCATTCATTCTTTCATGAGCAGATTGAGAGAGGAGAAGAGAAAGCTAAGGAGATTTTCTGAGCAGTGAGAAGAAAGAAGGCAGCAGTGAGGAGATTCAGCAAAAAGTATAGCAGCATTTATTGGCACAAATCCCGAGGTATAAATCAGTACAGCAGGAGAGAGGCATTGTTTCCAAGAAAGGGAAGCACGAAAATCAAGAAAGAGGGCCACAGCATTAAGCACGAAGTTTGAGGCAGAAATCTGGGCACGGAAATTGAGGAGAAGTGCTGCAAATTTTTCGACACAAAAACCGAGAAAAAGGACATCAGCTTCAGAGCTGATTTCAAGGCTGTTTTTGGGCACAAATTTCGAGGAGGGCTGCTGTACAAAATCAGTACAGTCCGTACAGCGTTGTACATCTGATTCCGACACGTTTTTCGAGGTGGTCGTACAGCATTTTTGTTGTCATTAATGCTATAATAATTTCTGTTTTGCAAGTTGTTGATTTGGCACAATTTCTGAGGCGGTGTGCAAGCACGGAAATCGAGATAAGTATTTAAATTTGGTTGCTGGAATTTTTACTATGTTTTTTTGTTTCACTGTAAAAGCAATATTCAAAAAATAAAGAGAAGCTTTCGAACTGGTTTTCCCCAAGAGTTGTAGGGGGTTTTTCCAAAGTCAAGTTGACCAAAAATCAGCGTGTCTATTTTCTGTGTGTGGCTGATTTATTTTTCTGAGTTTTATTTCTGCATTTCAGCACTGTGAAATTTCCAGAATTTATATTTTCAGAATATATTTCTTTTTCCAACTTATTGAATGTATGGCTATGGGAATAGGCATTTAACTTTATGGGAGAAATAAGGAGAAACTGAAAACCGAGGTTGGGTTATAAAATTTCTACATGGTTCAGAGGGATTTTGCTGAAAAGTGCAGTTTGGGACAGCAAGAAGAAAAATTACAGCAAGCTGATTTTTCAAGCAAACTTGATACATTTCTACGACGGTGTTATTTCAGTTTATTTAGGACGGCAAGCATGTCTTTGGGCTTGAAAGGTGGAGATAGGTTGGATGGGCATAGTAACTACGAGTGTATGGAGGGAAGGAGAGAATACGAGTATCTTTGAGAGGCAAAAAATACGGGATATCATGGTGCATCCGCACAAAACCCTGTTAAATAATATACATTGATGTTCGATTTGGGAACCTTTAATAAAAAGAATATAAGAATGGCGATTCTAGATGGAATCAAAGACCATTGCATTCCTCATGAGAGGAAAGAGATATCTCATGAAATGTGGACATCATTGACAATCTCTACAGTACCAATGAGAGCAGAAAAATTGGTCCTAAGGGAGAAGGCTGAAGGCCATTAAGATGGGTAAGACTAATAAAGATGTAGAAATTTGGATATCTCACAAAGATTACTAATGTGATAAATGCATTGGCAGCAGTTAGAGAGGTCATTCCACCCACTGAGTTGGTGCGGATTGCAGTGAATGGTCTTCCTAGTTCATGGTTGAACTTTGCTGATGGGGTTTGTGCACGTGAGACCCTTCCCTCTTGGGAGAAGTTCTGGGATGATTGCATACAGAAAAAAAATTAGAAAGAGCCAACTTGGGGCAGCCAAACCAGTTGAGCAGGATAAGGATGTAGCATTGTTGGCAAGAGACAAGAAACGCAAGGGAAAGAAGCAAGCTTCCATAAGTAGTGGTGGGGGCAAAGGCAAAGGTAAAGGTAAATAGGGGAACACGCAGAAGGATTATTCCAAGGTGAAGTGTTGGAATTGTCAAAAGATGGGACACTATGTAGTTATGTGTCCGGAGAAGAAGAAGAAGGGGAAGAACCAGAGCATGGCAGCATCAGTAGAGATATAGGACTTTACGGATAGCTTTGACCGACAGTTTGGGTTCATTGCTTGTGAGTCCACTAGTGCGGGATCACCTGCCACGAAGGTTGAGAGGGAGTGTGCATTTCCCTCCACTAGCGGATTATCTTCAAGTATCTGGTATGTTGAGAGTGGGGCTTCACGTCATATGACAAGAGTCCGTGAGTACTTCTCAGAGCTTTCAGAGAGTGGCACTGATATAGAGGTAGTACTCGGAGATGATAGCGTTGTTAGAGCAATCGGTGTGGGGATATTGACATTTGATAAGGGTTAAACCTCCCTTGAAGGTGTCAGGATGTTCTATATGTGCCGGGGGATGAAGAACCTCATATACGCTCTCGGCATTGGAGGACAGATGAGATATTGTTCAGGAGAGGACAGGTGCTGATATATCCCAGGGACGCTCCAGCTGATTCAGCTAGAGTGATTGGTGTACGCCATGCAAAGGTGTACAAGTTTGCATTTCAGCCCCTTTTGGCATTGAGTAGTAGTACCGGCAGCAGAGCTAGCAGTTCAGAACTGTGTGAGATTTGGCACCACAGGATGGGCCACATGTATCATGGGGCCTTGAGGACATTGCGGGAGATCACTACAGGTGTGCCAGATTTCAGTACTGATCACATTGATACATGCAGACGATGTGCGATGGGCAAGTTTGCCAAATCCCCTTTTCCCAGCAGTGACAGCAGATCGACTGGGATACTTGATTTGATTCATTCTGATGTGAGCAGTCGGATGTCTCATGTTTCCTTGAGTAGATATGAGTATTATGTATTATTCATTGATGATCACTCCAGGAGGACCTGGATTTATTTCTTGAAGACCGAGAGTGAGGTCTTCAAGCGGTTTCAGGAGTTCAGAGCTCTTGTGGAGACTCAGACAGGTCGGAAGATCAAGTCCCCGGGGTCGGACAATGGTGGAGAGTACACCCTTGGTGAGTTTGTTGACTATTGTGCAGAGGCAGGCATTAGGAGGGAGTTCACAGTTCCTTACAACCCCAACAAAACAGGGTTGCAGAGAGGAAGAACAGATCCATCGTTGGAGCTGCCAAAGTCATGTTACATGATCAGGGGTTACCATTGTTTTTGTGGGCAGAGGCCTGCAACACTGTTGTATATTTGCAGAACAGGAGTCTGCATCATGCCTTGGGGCATATGACTCCGGAGGAGGCTTTTCCTAGGAAGAAGCCTGATGTTGGTCATCTTCGTATCTTTGGGTGTATTGCATACTGCTACGTACCCAAGGAAAAGAGGACCAAGCTAGAGCCCACCGCAAAGAAGGGTGTCTTTATGGGCTATAGTGAGACCTCGAAAGCCTTTCGGATTTATATTCCCGCACAGAGGAGAGTTGTTGTCAGGCGGGATGTGAAGTTCGAGGAGGACAAGGCTTTCAGGAGGTCACGGGAGATAGCGTATCTGGATCGGCCAGACCCTCAAGAGCCACTGAGTCAGGCACAAGGATCCAGTCGGCAGGAATCAGGAGGATCCGAAGGTACGTCGATTACGGTGTTAGGTCCGTCAGTGAGCAGTGTGGCTCACAGAGTCAGAGGGGTGGTGCTTCGGGCAGCATGCAGAGCAATCCGTAGAGTAGTTCACTAGGGAGTCCACTAATGGACAGTTCACACAGTACTTCAGCGTCTACAGGTTCAGGTTCAAGCAGGAGGACAGCAGACAGACAGTCAGGAGTTCAGGCTCCTGATGAGGAGGAGGAGTTTCATTCTCCAGTGGGAGAAATGTGCTCAGGGAAGAGGAGGCCCAAGTGGCTTCAGAATACCTTGAGAGAGGCCACATTTGTTGCTGGGCCAAAGAGGTCAGTCAGAGAGAGCAGACCCCCTGATAGGTTCTGTAGCTATATGGCAATGGTTGCCAACATCCTTGACTCTAAGCCTTCTAGCTATGAGGAGGCAGCGAGCTAGCAGGTCTGGAGAGAGGCCATGCAGGAGGAGTATTCTTCTATCATGTTTGGGAGGTGGTGTCGAGGCCTAAGGGAAAATCCGTGGTTACTTCCAGATGGCTTTACAAGGTAAAGCATGCTGCAGATGGCAGCATTGAGAAATTCAAACGAAGGTTTGTGGCTAGAGGGTTCTCCCAGGTAGAGGGAGTTGATTATGAGGAGACCTTCGCTGCCGTGGCTCGATATACTTCGATTTGCTCCATCATGTCAATAGCAGCAGAGATGGGTTGGAAGATCCACCAGATGGATGTGAAGACCGCATTTCTCAATGGCTTCATATAGGAGGAGGTGTACATTGAGCAACGATAGGGCTTTGAGCTGCATGTGAAGAAGTCCCATGTGTGCAGACTGAAGAAGGCCCTTTATGGCCTGAAGCAAGCTCCTAGAGCTTGGTACTCCAGGATAGATACATACTTGCAGGAGATGGGTTTCACAAAGAGTGATGCAGATCCGAACCTTTGCCTTACTGTGTGATAGGTGAGAGCCTCTCATTACGGTGTTGTATGTGGATGACTTGGTCATTACGGGTGCAGAGAGACTCATAGAGCACTGCAAGAGAGATCTTGCATCGGAGTTTGAGATGAAGGACATTGGCTTGATGCATTACTTTTTGGGTTTGGAGGTGTGGCAGCAGGAGGGGCATTTCTTCCTGGGGCAGGGGAAGTATATTGTGGACATCCTTGGCAGATTCCACATGGAGACCCATGTCGACACCGATGACCACCAACTGGAAGAAGCTTCACGCTTCAGATTCCAAGTTGGTGGACCCCACATTGTATAGACAGTTGATTGGTTCCTTGATGTATTTGGTCAACACTAGACCAGATATATGTTTTGCAGTCAACATGATGAGCCAATTCATGTGTGAGCCCAAGAGGGTGCACTGGGTTGCTGCAAAACACATTTTGCGGTACTTGCAGGGGACAGTGGATTATGGTCTGGATTATAGGCAGGGGGAAGGAGTGAGATTGGCAGGTTACACTGATTCTGATTGGGCAGGTTGTGCTTTTGATAGGAAGAGCACTTTAGGGTGTTGTTTTGCGTTGGGTTCGGCAGTGGTGTCATGGTTCAGCCGAAAGCAGCAGTCAGTAGCATTGAGTTCAGCGGAAGCAGAGTACATGGTAGCCAGTCTAGCTAGTTTTGAGGCCATATGGCTTTGCAAGATGTTGTTTGGCTTACTTGGTCAGCCGTTGAGACCTTTAGTGATATACTGTGATAATCAGAGTTGCATTAAACTCACGGAGAATCCAGTATTTCATGACAGGTCAAAGCATATCGGCATCAGAGACTATATTCAGAAGAGAGCTGTGAAGCTTGAGTATATTCCCACTGATGAGCAAGTTGCAGATATTCTTACAAAAGCCTTACCACGGGGCAAGCATGTCTACTTTAGAGACAAGATGGGTGTGGTGAGGAACACCTTCCTCGGTAAAAGGGAGTGTTGAAATTTGGTTACCGGAGGACAGGTGGTTCCCTAAGGCTTTGACTTTGGCCTAGGGAAAAGTGTCCAAAAGAATTTAATTTTTCTCTTAAAGTGACTTTATAAAGTAATAAAGTCAAATCTAATTTAAAAGTGACTTTAAGTGATAAATTTACGAAATCTAATTTTAAAGTGACTTTAAGTGATAAGTTACTAAGTCTAATTTTAAAGTGACTTTAATAAAGTCAATGTAAAATTAGAAAGTGAAAAGTGACTTTGGAAATAAATGACTAAGTGGGTCTTTATTAAAGTGGGGTGAATTAAAAAATAGAAAGTGAGATTTAAATGAGCATTTAATCTCAACCCTAGATCTAAAGCTATCTCAGCCATTGGATTTAGGGATTTCCCAAAAGTCACTTAGGGTTAGGTTAAAGGAGGAAAAGGAGAGAAAAAGTCATTCATTCTTTTATGAGAAGATTGAGAGAGGATAAGAGAAAAATAAAGATATTTTTCTGAGCAGTGAGAAGAAAGAGGGCAGCAGTGAGGAGATTCAACAAAAGGTACAGCAGCATTTATTGGCACAAATCCCAAGGCAGAAATCCATACAGCAAGATAGAGGCATTGTTTCTAAGAAAGGGAGGCACGAAAATCGAGAAAGAGGGCAGCAACATTAAGCACGAAGTTTGAGGCAGAAATCTGGGCACGGAAATCGAGGAGAAGCGCTGCCGATTTTTCAGCACAAAAACCGAGAAAAAGGACAGCAGCTTCAGCGCTGATTTCAAGGTTGTTTTTGGGCACAAATTTCGAGGAGGGCTGTTGTACAAATCCATACAGTCCGTACAACACTGTACAGTCTGTTCCGGCACGCTTCCTGAGGTGGTCGTACAACATTTATTGCTGTCATTAAAGCTGTAAAATTTTTTGTTTTGCAAGTTGCTGATTTGGCACAATTTCCGAGGCGGTGTGCAAGCACGGAAATCGAGATAAGTCTGTAAATTTGGTTGCTGGAATTTTTACTGTGTCTTTTCTATTTCACTGTAAAAGCAATATTCAAAAAATAAAGAGGAGCTTTCGAACTGGTTTTCCCCAAGAGTTGTAGGGGGTTTTTCCAGGGTCACATTGACCAAAAATCAGCGTGTCTATTTTCTGTGTGGCTGATTTATTTTCTGAGTTTTTATTTCTGCATTTTCAGCACTGAAATTTCCAGAATTTGTGTTTTCAGAAAATATTTATTTTTCTAGCTTGTTGAATGTATGGCTATGGGAATGGACATTTAACTTTATGGGAGAAATAAGGAGAAACTGAAAACCGGGGTTGGGTTATAAAATTTCTACAATTCATCAAAGGAAAAACTCCATAAAAATTATTTCTCAAAATTTATTTCTAAACACTTGTATATTTGTCAATTTTGTTTATAGATTTGTAAATATTTTGTAATTTATTTTGCTAATTGGGGTTTTGGGGTTTTAAGAATTTTTATATATATTTGGGGTTTGGGTGTTTTATTTTCATTTTTGCAGGTTGAATAAAAAATCCAAGTGGAAGAAAAGCTGGATCTAGGCCCTTGAGGGTAAGATCTATTAGTCTCTTAAAAATTTTGCAGGGCTACACATGGAAGAATTTTCAGAAAATTGAAGAGCTGAAGCATAAAAATTTTTGGGGCAAGGGTTTCAAGGTTTCCAGGGCTCCTAGCCCCGGTTTTCTCCTCCAAACCCTCAACATCACCCTTTTAGCCTCCTACATTTGGGTTTTAGGGCTCCTAGAGGATAGTCGTGAGCCATAAGGGCTACGGCTTCCCCTCCTAACCTTTGCCGCAGGCCCTAGATACCTTTCCTCCCTCTCCTCGGCCCTCCGTCCCCCTTCGTGGCCTCTCCTCCTCTGCTAGGCCTCCTTCGGCCCTCCTTCCTTTTGGCCATCCTCCGCTCCCTCTCGGCCCTCCTCCTCCACTTTGTCCAATCCTCATCCCCTCTTTCTTCCCTCCTCGACCCCTCCTCGGCCCTCGGTGCCCTCTTCTCCCAAGACTGCAACCTCCTTAGGCTTGTGGAAATCTCTCTTGAGGCCTCCCCTACGGTGTCACAGGCCTTAGGGCCTCAAAACCCTAGGCCGCAGCCCCTAGTGGACCTTTCGGCCCTTCCTCGGCCCAATGACAGCCCTTTTTTGGCTTGTCGTAAGGCCTAATAGACCTTTTTCCCTAGCCGTAGGTCTTTTCCCTTCATTTCAGTCTCTCTCTTGCCCTCTCGTGGCCCTAAATTTCCATAGCTTATCTCTGAAATTTTTCTAGACTGATTGTTGGTGTATTTTGCAGAGAAAATTGGTTTAAAGCTTGTGTTTTGAGGTATCAAGTCATTGGAATTTTTTTTGCACAAGTTGGGTTAGAGGACTTCAAGGCCTAGGGCCTAAGGGTTTGATCTCCTAACCCTTGTTTCCTCACTGTTTTACTTCAGCAAGTAAATTAACTCATAACTGTGACAAAAACATCCTAAATTGCCCTAAAAAATCATTTACAAGTTGTTTGACATATTAAGGAATAAGTTTTTTGAGTTGGGCAATCATAACTTGGTATGAATCTAGGAGTTTTGATGACTATCATCTCTGCATAACAAATCTGATATAACAGTGGTAAATTACATCTTTGAAAGGCTAATACATCCAAATTCTTGAGTTGGCAAAGTTGAACTGATAATTTGGTTTCTCTTTATTATATTGGGCAAGCGTATGCACTTTAAATTTGGCATCCAAAGCAAATGTATTCACTGCTGTCATAAATTTCTTACTGCTGTTATATCATTCACTTACTGCTCATTCAAAGGTCATTGGAACATAAATTGCATAAGTGCTTGCATAATTTCACACTCTATTGTTTCTTGTTGCTATCATTAACATTGTGGAAGTGACTAACATTATGTTTTCCTTGTGATTTTATATGCTATGAAGTCCACAATTCACATCTTAAAAAACTCACTCTCTAAGCATTTTAAATCTTTGGTGGTATCTTGTTGAATGGATTAAGTTATATCAACTGTCCCTAATTCTCATCTAATCCAATTGGCATTAATTGTTTCAATTGTGTATCTAATTGGTGGCGATCCAAATTGCATCTAGGTTTTCTTAACTTGAAGATTGGTAAATCTAAGTGCACATCTCTTGACAATCATTTTATGCTGACAAATTGTTGAAGAATATTGACTAAGAACACCTGCTACCTTATTATCTTTCATTGGATTATCATACTAAAAATCATTGGTCAACTGTTGCTCTATTGTTTATCTACTGTGGATCTATAACTTTGAGAAATTGCATCTTGTGGATATCTTTATCTCTTGTTGGCACTGTTAAACTTAAACACTTGTCTTTTGGTTGAGATTACCATTTATAAGCATCCTGAAGTACTTAACATAGAGATCTAGGGAAACCCTTCTCATATAGCTTGAGGAACTTGACAACTCTTTTAATTTGGGTGAAAGATATTAGGGTTCGAGCTTAAAATTTTATTTAGCATCTATAATTATTCCAAGGACCAGATGAAAAAAAAAACCTACAAGTTTTATGGATTAACAGTAATCAATTTATAAGCATTCATCAAGTAATGGCCTGCTTAATGTTAACTCTTATGCTAAACGAAATCGATGTCTTAATATGAACACAATTAATGCTCAGGCGACTGTCACGCAATATGTTGATTAATGCTCCTCCTTGCAAGTTGCCAACTTTCATCCTCACCTCCTATTTGAAACCTACTTTATTCCACAAAAGTTTAGCTTACTATAGGGGAAACCTTCAAGTTCTCACTACAGCTGCATTCCAAGATGTGTTACCATTCTCCAGTTTTGAGGCTGTAATAGCACGTTATCTTTCCATCCACCTATAATTTCAAAAAATTTAATATTTTTTTAATTATTAATGATGCTTAAGCAACATGATCTGTAGAAAAACATTGCGATCTTCCAATTATTTTCACAAATAACCATGTTTCTACACCATTATAATGAGCACTAGTAAATCCCCCAGGGGTAGCTCACTTGGCAAATCATGTAAAAGTGTTATGTAAAATATTAACAGTTCCTTGATTTGATCCCCTAATTAACCCATGTCCACAATAGGGGCAGGCATGGTGCACCTAGTGGTTATAGTGGTAGGGGACAGAATCAAACCCGTGTCACTCGATTATGAAACTGCCCCAGTTGCCAATTCCACTATTCACAGAAAATATATGAGTACTGGTAGGTTGGTTTTGTGTTTTTAATGCTATTGGGAATCAGGATAAACCATATAGTTGTTAATATAACAAGAATCTGAGATGGAAGAAAGTGCTCATAGACAATAAATTGCACCTTATTGTAGTAGCATTAATAAAGATTGTTTTGAAAACATACATCTCAATTGACATACCTCATCAATGACTAGAACCTGAATTGCATCCAGCTTCACACATTCCTTCTCAGTCATCTGACACAAACAAGCTAATGTTGCAACCATGATTTGTGGAGGTTCTGCCTGCATCAACAACAATATTCAAGAAACAAGAAGTTTTAAACAATAATGCCTATGTTCCCACACTTGGCCCTTGATTGATTCACAACTTGCTACATCATGACAGAAAATAACTAACATAAAGAAAGAAGTTGATTGCAATTTGCAGCTTCAATTTATTAATGGCAAAGTTGAATTGAAGAAAAGAGTGATTATTTTTGGAAAAAAGGGTGGAATTCATAAGTTATTATTTATTAAAAATGATAAATATGCATAAATTCGGAATTCAGGATCAAACTATCCTAAAGTAGAGGCTGTTGTACATGTATGAGACTGACCTCCAAAGACTTATTGTAGGTCACCTCCATACCTTACTAGGTCAACCTTTCCTACAAGGCTTATAGACTTACCATTTATACTCGATGAAGCAATCATTTTTCCACATCATTTCAGACATTCTCTCTTTTAATTAACATGCACTTCCCATCCATTTCAAGATAAATTGAAAAAGAGGGAGGTATTTAAAGTCCTAACTCTGAACAGCCATAACTTTCACCTATGAAGTTGGAAATGTGTTCAATGACAGATGATTTGGGGGTCCTGAAAAATGGTCTAGGCATTGGTGCAGGCTGAATTCTATTCTGGTAAATTCATCAGAGGTTATAGCCTTCTGCATTCTCTTGGTGCACTTATCTCAGCACCTTTACTTTTGAAATAGGATAATTTCCACATGAAATAATTTATTATTTGCATTTGGACAAAGAAAGGATTGTTTCTACAAATGCATCTTCATCAACTTTAGTTCTGACCTTAGAATCCCTGATTATAAACTTTTATGGATTCTTCCTTCATACAATTATAAATATTTTACTACACTGACGTGACGTCTGATGCTTGAGTTCATTACCATATTCAGAAGCAAACAACATTATATTAGCTGAGCTATGGCATATAACTTCCAATTCATTACCACCTTCAAGCAATACTGGAAATTAGTTGGGGCAGTGTGCATTTCATTTTGAGCAGTTCAAGGTTACTTGGGAGCGGGAGCGGGAGCAGGGAGCGACATTTTCAAATGTTCCTGGATTGGGAGCGAATCGAGAGAGAATTTTTATATATTTTGATGCATATATGTCAACAAAAGCATGTAGAATGATGAATTAGATATGAAAAACATTAAAACATGGATTGAACCATATAACATCAATCATCTAGAAGTTATAATCCTCATCAACCACGTCAACAAGTTAGTAACATACAACATATCGAGTCTCATGATTCATCAATCATAAAGTTTCAAGCTTTCAAAATTCAATATATAACATTTATCATCATTGATCACAAAAGTTGTACTTTTAACCATTACTATTACCAAGTAACCTAACAATAACAAAAAATATCTAACATGAAATGAAATGTTTCAACTTTCAACTTTCATGAAGCATCATATTCATAATTCATTACCAATGAGTTATAATTGCCAACTTAAAACTTCAAACATAAATTGTCATATATTGTTTACAAAAAATATCATAATAAATATGAAAGAGTCAACAATTATAAAAACTACTAGAAACTAGAAAATGCAAGTAAATCTAGTATCTATTGCTTCCTCTTGCTGCCGCAAGAAATGTCAAATCTATTATCTATTGCTTCCTCTTGCTGCCACAAGAAATGTCTAATTTCTGAGAAGGTCGCGGTGGTCTACTACTAATGGGAGTCTCCTTCCACATAGTCGGACGACCAGAACCAGAAGCCACATGCCCTCCACGTGAGGATGTAGATGGAGGTGATGGAAGCAAAGGCAAAGATGTTCGAACTCAAGCACTACTACTGGATGGTGGGGATGGCATGGATGGTCTTGCTTCATCATCATCTTTCAAAAGTTTTGTATGCAATTCTTCTAGATGTAGAGCACCATCCTCCAAAATATCTTCCTCTTGGTTGTTGTCCCAAGTTGTATATGATGTATCTTCACAAGGCTGATCACAATAATGACTCAACAACCTCAAGTTGTAGTGCACATAAACCAAGCTTTCTGCCTGATTTTCATTGAGTCTATTTCTTCTCACATTATGGATGAAGTTGTAGGTGTTACAACACCTCTCTGCAGAAGAAGTATTTACAACCTGTGAGAGCAATTTTTTTGCTAATTTTGGCAAAAGTCCCTACCCATCATATGTGTCCCACCATGTGATAGCATAAAATCTGTCCCTATCTTCCATTGCATGCAAAGAACCAAACACTCTAGTGCTAGTGAAGTATCTGCCTAATTCAAGAAGCAGATTAACACACTCCTCCCTGTCAAGGACCAACTAGTCTAATGCTTTTATATATCCCTCTTGTACCTCTAGATCTGTATGGGGTTTGGCATTAACCCCACCCCCAGGTGTAGGTTTGCCCAACCAAGATGGAGAGTAGTATTTTGGCATAAGGATATATGCCAAGGCATGTAGTGGAACATTAAGTTTATTCCACCATGCACACACACATCTGTGAATAATATCATTCAAGTTGGGATCTTTTTCTTGAACAATATCTTTTATTTGCCCCAAGATGTTATCCATCTGCACATACAACTCCCCAATCACTGGCGCATCTGTATCGACAAAACGAATCATGTTATAAATAAACTTGGTGAATTGCAAAACTTCCCTCACATGTGCCCAAAACAAACCATCAAGAGCAGTGTCCACTTGTTCAAAACCTTGTTTGTCAACTACAGTTGGAGCCCTATCCTTTAATACCTATCAGTGTTGATTTTATACCATGCTAGCTAATGACTCTCTTACCTTCAAAAGGCACCTGACCTTCAAAAGGCACCTGAAGGTGAGATAATAGCTAGCAAATCTAGTCTTTGCAATATTCAACAACTCCAAACTTGAGTGACTGTGGAAAAGCCCATGGGTATTGCTATGATTTGTAATAAATTTTATCATTTTTTGCCTCCCTTGTACAAATCACCAATCCATTTGTATTGAGTGTTTTTGTTCTTAAAAATATCATGCATCAAATGGTTCATTGTCTGAACCAAACACCCAGACCAAAATATGTTGGGGTATCAATCCTCAATAATTGCTCCCATTTCCTTACAATTAGAAAATTGCTCCCATTGCCTTACAATTAGAAGCATTATCAGTGATGACTTGGATGACATTGTATGGGCCAATATGTTCAATTGTTTGAAGTAATGGTTCTGCAATGTTGATGGAAGTCTTGAACTTTTCTGAGTAATCATATGTTGAAAGGAAGATTGCACCCTTTAGACACATCAAGAACACTTATCAATCGCTTGCCTTTTAAATTTGCGATCCATCATATACAATGGATACCCCATGCTCATTCCAAGAACTTGTAATTTGACCCAAATCATGTGTTATTTATTCTTTTTCATGATCAAGTTCCAAGGTTCTAGCCTTGTCATACCCAGGGCTCTTGTATCCTTTGGGGGCATCATTAATGGCAGAAACCATTTCATGCCAATAAGCTAAGTGAAGAACATTGAATGGTATTCCACATGCATAGAGAAACCGGAAAATTTTTGTATCCACATCATTCCCACACCCTTCGTCAAGGAAATATGATATGGTTCTACGCCTTAAATCTGATAGCTATCACGCTTGAAAGGATAATGCAGTTTGCTCTTATTTACTGGAAGTCGATCTTTGACTTTGGCATCCTGGAATCAATAGCAAGATCGTGGTAACTATGGAAGTGAAAATATCTTGGACAATGTAATCAAGGTGAAAGCTATGTAGCAGACTTCTTGCTATCACGAAAGACTAAGTATGTGGTCCTTGACTTTGAGGTACGTATTATTTTTAAGCATTTAGGGTCTCACATAAATTGTATTAGGGTTTTAGAGATATGTTTGATAACTAGGACTTTGTAAAACCCTAGTTGGCATTTGGAAACCCTAGTCAAGTGAGAAACCCTAATATATTTGTTCCTTCATAGAAACCCTAGTTTTTGGCTTCTAGGGTTTGTAGGTAGTCTAGGGTGTATTGCAAATCTTACTAAGGGTAGAATTGAATTTTGGCTTCAAACCCTAGGATTGATGTTTCAAAGGAAATTTCTAGGAACGTAGGGTTTGAATCTAAAAATTCTAGGAATTCTCCCTCTAAGATACCATGATATCCCTAGATTGTCAAAGTTGCAATCATGCTCTTGTATTTGTATATTTTTCTTGGTGGTACTTGTCATAATGCAGGTATATGGCTAAGCAAAATCGATCTTATGAGAAACATGATGAATGGAGGGAACTATAAAGACCTTGAAGGAACTGATGCTATCAAAAGTTCATTGAAGAAAGAATGGTAACTTGGTAATCTAGTTGGATCCTTGGGCACTCTAATAGACTTTCGTGGAGATGGACCATGAAGATGTTTTCAAGATCCTCATGGTGAGGTAAGTCTGATGAGGATATCTATTATTGGTTATCTAGTTAACAAGTTGCTTTGCTACCTGGAAAGGTGTTGCAAGTTTACATGTTGATAGTTGAAGCAAGTTCAACTATGTGGATGTTGAGGGACAAACTCAACATTTGGTACCTAACATCATGGAAGATCAAGATATGTTGATCTTGGGATTGGAAGGTAGCAATGTAAGAAGATAACCTGAAGGTCTAGACCTTAGATTACTTTCATGAAGAAGCTATGATCAAGGTTCAATAGAATGCCTTCATAGATAATGTCAAGACGAAAGCGGTGTGCAAGTTAGATGACATAGAATCTGTCGTAAGAAAATGGCTCTGTGAAAGGGAGCATGCTTTGTATAATGAGATGTGGAGGAAAGAGGGAGCCATGCAAGCTGATAACTGATGAAAGACAAGTTTGACTTGTGGTTGTGACTTCTCTAAGGAAGTTGGAATCTCCTCTAGGTTTGATAGGGAGTAAAAGGAGTCTCCTTGAAAAGGAGCAAGAACTGTTCTCTTATTACAAAGAGAATAGGGATGTCCTCCCTGATTGAGAGGGAGTATGGTTGGACATTGGTTCTCCTTGTGTGATGTACTAAACTAGGACTAACAGTCGTAACTCTAGTGCATGCATCACGGATAGGGAGAATGATAACTTGTTTGATTCTCCTTTTGTCAAGTACCTTGATGGATTAGGATTGATGTCCTAAGTCAAGTACATAGACATAGATAAGGAAAATGTTGGATTGGATAAGCATCTTGGACAAACATTCTTAGAGTCATGTAATGTGATGGACTAGGATGGAGATCCTAAGTCAAATGGATTTGGATAAGAATGGTTCGTTGGTAGGATTACTCCAAGTATCCTAGGTGGATTATGTATCACGATGAGGCAGTAAGGTGTCCTATGCAATGCCTCCCAACATTGTGTTCTGATCTTCTGAGAGATAAGAGTGTACTCGTTGAGGCCTCGGGTATTGTGACAATGTTGGCTTTGATGAATGATGCTTATCAATCTGGAACTTTTCTTATCATAACTTTTCAAGTGGAGTATTATCCTTGTACCAGCTAGACAATTTTGAATACCTCCCTAGTTAGGAGGGAGTTGGAAATTTTAACTAGTTTCGTTCTTCATGATTGTCATTAGTCTTGTGTCAAGATGTAATTATTATTGTACTTGTCAAAAGAAAAGAAAGAAAATATTTTATAAAAGAAAATGATTTATTTGAAGCAAGGGTTTCTTTCCCATGGTCTTTGGTCTTAGGTCCAAGCACCCATTGAGTGCTCTAGGGATTTTTGAGCCAAAGTCAAAGTCATGATGTAAACGACCTTTTGGGGCACATGTAACAAGAAAAAAGAAATATTATTTGATGAAAGTAAGTGTCTAGAGTCCTCCAAAGATCAGGACGGTCAACCCTTCAAGTCGGCCTAGAAGAGACCCTTCCAACCCACTAGAAGCCTATATAAAGGGAGGAATTCGACCTCCATTAGGCACACACATTGGCACATCATCATTTGATATGTTCTACAGCTAAAATAAGTGTGAGAGGCTTGGGAAAGCGGCAGGAAGTCCAGGGAAGAAGTGGAGGATGTCATTCACCTTGGATATGCTTTGTTGTCAGAATTTTCTGTGGATACTAGAATTTCTACAAGTCTGAATTGTGCAGAAGCTAGTAGCAGACTTTGTTGGAGAAGTAGATCTCTTGGTTGAGTGGTTGGCTTGGTCTTGGTGTGTTGGTCTTGAGTCTTAGGTCTTGGAAGTCTCCTTTGAAGAAGATTCTATAAGAAGAAAAAGTTGTTTTGGTTTTGCCCTCGGTGGGTTTTGTCGTGGCTTGGATCCTATCTATGGTGTTCATGTTCTTGTCTTTGTGATCTTTATTGTTTGGCAATTGTCTTGATGACCTTATATTCCTATGAGTCATCACATCTCATCTAAAGTATCGTATTCATTGAAGCATCACATCACATATGAAGTATTGTATCTATTATATGAGGCATCGTTATATCCTTTTGAAAGCATCACTATAACTCTTTGATCCCTGTCACAGAGGCATCAATATATTCACATCGCATTTTTGTTTTGTGGGTCATCTACCAGTGATATCGCTCTTTTGCTTTGTCATAGTGGGCATCGCTTCGCATAGGCATCATTTACATTACACGGAGCATCACTTTCTTTGTTTTATGATGGACATCGAATGGGGCAATTCTTCTGAATTCACAGAATATATCTCTGGTCATAACGTATATCTCTGGACATAGTGTATATCTTTGGGCATTGATACATGATATGGGCATCGTTTCTAATCACTGGATGGGCATAGTAATCACACTGTTTTGTTGTTCATTGTATGGGCATCACACTCTTCTCCTATACTGTATGGGCATCACGACACCGCTTACCAGATGGCATCGTTTGGATTGATGTCACAATGGATTGCGATTTAATACTCCAGTGTCATCAAAATTATAATAACCATGGCTCGCTTGATTTAAATTATGTGACATTTCTCTCATGGTTCGACCCTAACTACAGAGACTCTACATTTATATTGTGGTTCTATCTCGCATTGTGGTATGTTACGGCATCCCTGCGTGAGGTCCGATTTCTCTATGGTCGACATTGCACAAGTATGATCCATTACAGTAAGGTATGATTTCTAGGATCCAATAAGATATGAGTTCACATTGCCCTGTATCGATAAAGCGTCCTGCACCATTAGCGCCAGTAGCATCGCTCCAGTTATGTGTATAATTATGAGGTTCATTTTATACAGTGGATAGAGACTTGAATATGAAATTTTATTATGACGATATGACTACAACCTTATATCTTAGAGTGACCTTTTATGACTGTAACACTAGATTTAGTGTCCAAAGGAACAATAAGACAGTTATGGTAATGAGACGGTGATCTTAACAGTGATCTAGTTGTAGTAACCTTATCATAGCAATGGACTTCGATATCAGTGTATTATAAATTGTAATGCCCTATGTAATTTACAAATTATTAATTAAAATTAACACGTCTATATACTGTTAATATAACAATATTCATTTTAACATAAATATCATAATAAAGATATTTTAAGCTATAAATATTTAATTAACATACTTCATGATTTATATGTATATGATATAATTCAATTATGTTTAAATAAACTATGATTAAAATAAACAAAGAAACTATTCTAAAATAGCAAACTTATGCTATGCGCAATCTAATATTAAAGCTCCAAGTATTACCAAAAGATGACTAAGTAATTTTGTGATAAGGAGGAGGGCGGTAAAAGAAGGCGGTGACCGACTAATTTAACAGATTTATACCTGCACCCGTAACCAAAGGGGGGGAAGTATTTTTTACACAGAAGGAGAGAGCTGCAGACTGGAGAAACAGAATTGATTGTTCAAACTTGTTCTTGGGTGAAGTCGTTCTTGGAATTCTGGGCACGGGGGCCAGAAGAGATTTGTCTTCTGGATCTAAGGATCGTACTGGTAGATCCTAGATTGGCTAGGAGGTAAATATTGGTTTGGTAACCACATCAGTTGCATCCACGAGAAGAACCACATCCCAACACATCTCCAATTCGTCCCAGGTATTCTTCTGTGATTTAATTTTCTGTCTGCTTCAAATTTCATGCTAAGTTTTTATTATCTGTGGTAAAACAATTTTCTGTTTAAATCTCGGGTTTAGGGTATCACATAAACAGTGATTAGTGACAGTGATTTGTCTTCTGGATCTAAGGATCGTACTGGTAGATCCTAGATTGGCTAGGAGGTAAATATTGGTTTGGTAACCACATCAGTTGCATCCACGAGAAGAACCACATCCCAACACATCTCCAATTCGTCCCAGGTATTCTTCTGTGATTTAATTTTCTGTCTGCTTCAAATTTCATGCTAAGTTTTTATTATCTGTGGTAAAACAATTTTCTGTTTAAATCTCGGGTTTAGGGTATCACATAAACAGTGATTAGTGACAAAATATGACATGGTAGCAACTTTCTCTGATTATTAGATGTCAGTTCACAAATGAAATTGTGAACAGACTTGGATTGGCCATAGGAGGCCAGATATGTCTACTTTATCTCATAATGGATGTACTTTGTATCTTTGTTGAACAATTGATGAATCTCTAATATAAGAAGAATTTGGATGGGTTTCCCCCTTGTGGGGTTTCGCCCTGGTCTCTGACCTAAATCATGGTTTCCCTATTGTACATGCTTTTCTTATGTTGACCTTTACTTTTCCGTTGCACTATCAATGCTATTGTTCTTTCTACATAATTGCTAACATTGTTATGATAATATGGGGTGAATGCAATAAGTAAATGTAAATGCAATTATCTAAAGCAAAGAACAATCAAGTCCTGAGAAAAATTAACATATAGTGTATGCCACAAATAATAAATCCGACTTTGAGCTAGAAACACATTCAAACTCACTCAAGAATAGAGATTATTGTTGCCACCAGTGGTTCACATGATACCACAGAAAGCTCACTTAAGGTGCCAAGGAGATGAATTTGGATTATATATATATATATATATATATATATATATATATATATATATATATATATATTTCAGGACTTTGTATATCTTCAGTGCACGAATCATTGACCTCGATTAGGCTCAGACTTCCTCACAGGTCTTCCCAGGTAAGCAAATTCCATAGTAATTAGATGTCCCACGTAAGAGGATAGTTGACTTCTCCTTCTATTTAGCCTTGCATTCACAAAGATGGACTTTAAACTGCTCTTCAACCCGCTCTGATACCATGTTTATATTTCTAGGGCACAAGCTAGAAAAAAATTTCTTCATCATGGTAACTACTAATGATCAGCTAGCATCAATTACATATCCAATATCATTAAGCATTTTAAGCATTTTATCAATTACATATACACTGCAAATTCTTGTAATTCGCCTTTTTTGCAATCACACTGATTTCCTACAATTTGCCTTGCAACTAGAAATCTCAATATGCTAAACTGGCAACTTGTACGACCTCTACTAGCAATCTCGTATGGCTTCTCTCTGCAGAATAACTCTAGGAAAATTCCTCCTCCAAATCTCGTAAACTATAAGAACACTGATGAAAGAAAACTCTGGAAATATTTACTGCTTCAATTGTTGCTGAAACCCTTACAAGTGTCAAACCCCACGCCATCATTGTGCCCTATTCACTACAATGAATGATCTCCAAGACTGACCATTGATTTCCTTTATAATTTGTTGTTGAGAAATCAACGACAAAGGTCTTGATCTGAAATGATCTAATCGATGGCTATGATCGCTTAGAAACTTTTCTAGAAGTCTCTAGAGGAAAATCAATCATGTCTCAATTACTACTAATTAATTAATCTATTTCCCTAAGTTGAAACTTAGAAAATTATTAAAAACTAATTAATTAATTTAATTAAAACATTTACATTCAAAAGAATACCTTGGGCTTGCAAATATTTTCTACTCTTGTATTCCTAGCCTCACTGGCACCACCTAATAAGGCTAGAACATTTGTCTAAGCTACATCAACCAACACTTGGCAATTTAAAAGTATCCTACACCCACTTTCCCATGGATCGTGACGGGTACAAAGTCCATCTCGACCAAGACATGATCTCCTATTTGGAAATATTTCTTCGGTTTTTGGATCCATTGGTTCTTAGGAATAGTCAACCTTGGGTTTCACTTCTTGATATGGCAGAGAACCTAACAAGGGGGAAGCTTGGCCCGATTTGATGGCTTGTCAAAATGGTTTTGGTTCATGGTCCCATGCTGATGATTTGGAAATGGAAAGGGCTCAACATATTCCACATGATTTGGGAGTTGGGGTTCCCTGTAGAGAATGAAGGGGGTCCCATCAGGCTTGGGGATAGGGGCATATGATAGGTCCATTTGCAATTGACAACCCATTGGGGCACTCCATTTCCTTGATAGTAACATCCCCCAAACATCAGGCACATCAATGACAACAATATCCATGAGAACCGAAATGTCTTTGTTAGCAGCTAGAGAAACCTTGAGATCTTTGACAAGACCATAAACAGGGATTTACCTAGAATCAAAACCACACACATTCTTATATGGCCTAGTGATTTCTAATTCCAAATGATGCACGAATTTTAATGCCATGACATTAGTAGAAGCTCTGAAGTCAAGCATACAATTATGAAGTCTATTAATCACTAGGGATAATAAGAATGGCTCATGACTTATGTTTCCTTTGTCAAAATTCATATTTTGCAATATAACGGAAGGGTCATCGGGCTCATCATCGAGACCTAAGTCCCTTTTGACTTGCCTCCTATGAGGAGGGAGCTTAGCCATCTCTTTGTTGGGGGTCAGCATAGTGATTTTGACCACCACATTACCAGCGTCTACATCCAACTCAACTTCATTATTTCTAGGCTTGGGATTTGGCTTCTTTTGAGGTGGCCCTTGGGAAGTGTTCTTTCCTTGAGATAATTTCCTGAGCTAGCCACTGCTAGGGCTTGGTCATTGTTCTTCCTAGAGTATTGTAGAACCTTAAACTCTAATCAAAAGTAGAAGAACAAAAATAACACATATAGCACAATAGAAACAACCATATGAACAAAGTTATTTTTGGACAATTGTCCTCGGAAAAACCCAATGTGGGAAAACCAGTGCAGCAGATGAGGGTTTGTATTTATCTTCAGCAGTGAAAAGAATGTTTTCAGAAATCTTGACAATTAGAATCAAGTAGCATACACCCGATGTAAATTTTTCGGACACTCCGGAAGAATTCCCGACACACGGGATGACCTCTTGCACCCTCTACGTCAGTGTACATAGCCCCTCTATTCAGTCCTTGCCTGGACTGTGTAATTTCTGCATGGAGGGCAAGTGCTGCTACTCAGCGCTGCCTCCTCCTCGTCCTCTACCTTATTCCTCTCTAACTCTACTACTCTCTCCCTCCTCCTTCTGCTTCTGCAACCTTGCCTCTACAAACTCACCCACCGAAATCGAATTCTCTTCAAAATCAATTTCCTTCAGGTACTGAGAATGTGCCCGGCTTAATTTTCAAATGACCCTCAAGCCTCCTCCTATAGTCTTCTCGCTGATGAATCAATGGCCCAGATTATAACTTTAATCAATGGTTCAGATTAAAAGATGACTTGGTCTTCGTTTTCTAGAAAATTCACTCTGCTTTATTAATACCCTTTAATTATTTAATTTCCCTAAGTTTAGACTTAGGTATCACGTTAAAATTTATTGTAATAAAACAAAATCCGAGTGGAATTTCCACAAACGATTTTTGGGTTCTCTGGAATACTGTTGTCCAAGCCTCTACCCAAAATTTGAGACCTAGAACACTTCCCAATGCTACAAAAACCAACACTCCCTCTTAGCGAGGAAAGTGTTCAAGCAAGGTACCCACTATATTGCTCTGATTATGAAGCATCTGCTGTGTTGCTGATGTCCTGGCTACTGCTTCTCAACTCTGTGTTGCTACCCTCTGTACGGCAGCGCCCTCTATCTCTGAAGACCACTCATTCCTTTACAGGAATGGGTTCTCAACCATCCCCACCGTTTCTCTGAAGTAAGTAAACTTAATCTTACTCAGAGCCTTGGTGACGATATCTGCCACCTGTTCTCCTGTAGGAGTGTACCGCAACTGCACAGCTCCATGTTGGACATAATCCCTGATGAAGTGGCACCGAATGTCAATGTGTTTCTACTGATCATGAAACATAGGATTCTCGGAGAGCTTGATGCAACTTTGATTATCACACATAATTTTGGTCGGTTCCATCCTCTTCTTGAGTAAGTTCAAGAGAAATTTATGAAGCCATATGGCCTCGCACGAAGTTGTGCTTGCTGCCATATATTCTGCCTCGGCTGAGCTCAGTGCGACGAACTTTTGTTTCCTACTACACTAGGAAGTCATTCCTGATCCGAGACTGTTAAACACACACATGGAAACAAGATAGTAAACACACAAGGAGAAAGATAAGCGTGAGTTATTTTACTATTAACTATAGATGCACATTTATATTACATTGGTGTGACCCTTGGATTCCATTCCAAGTGGTCTCTTGGACTCCATTTGTCAATTCGCCTTCCACACCTACCCATTGAGGATTAGGTGTCCAACATTCCCCCCCTTAATCTGAAGGGGTATGTGTGAGTCCAAGAATAGAGTTGTAATACAAATCTGCAAAGTATGCATGGCAGCACTTAGGCTGAATCGGCTCTCTGAAATGTTGGCATAAAGAGGTGGTTTAAGGATGACCACCAACACTGGAATGCTTAGTGCAGTTCTCGGAACTCTTCCAAATCTGGCAAGAAGCTGAGGGCTTCTGCTAGAGGAAGTGTCCCTCATATTTGAAGAGGGAGGCCTTCAACCTAGAAGAAGGGAGGTCTACAACTTGTGATGGTTTAAGGATGACCACCAACACTGGAATGCTTAATGCATTTCCCGGAACTCTACCAAAGCTGGCAAGAAGTTGAAGTCTTCTGCTAGAGGAAGTGTCCCAAATTCTTTGAAGAGGAAGAATATCAACCTCGCATAGATGGTTTAAGGTTGTCCACCAACCAAAGGAATGCTCATGGGCATCTGTGTCTCTGGCTACAACTCTGAATCTGGAATGACAGGTTGTGGCTCAGGCTTGCTTGAACTGCTGTGTCTCTGGCTACAACCCTGAATTTGGAATGACACGTTGTGGCTCAGCCTCGCTTGATGTGGCTTCAAAGCTTGTAGATGACCACCATTTTCCCCCTATCAGGTACAAGGTAATATGATGGCGAAAACTCAACTGCAAGATTGTTCAATGTTCTAGAACAAGTTCTGACATGTGACTTAAACATCTTCTTAGTTGTTGATGCCCATTGCCAAGAAGCGATCCATCCAATATGAATCTTTGATCTTGCAAGAGGCTTGTTTCTGAAGCATCTGTGTGAAGAATGGGTGTGTCGACCATAGTGCTTGCATGGGTCAAGATCGAAACAGTGATCTTTCATATGGTCAACACGATCACAGTGTTGGCATTTTTCAATTTGTTGTTGCTGCTTTGGAAGAGGAGCAAGATCTAGAACAACTAAATGTGAATTGTCATGAAGAAATCTGGCACTCTGAAATTTGATGAGCTTGGAGTAGTCCGGAATATGAAAGGACAACTCCTTGTCATATCCAAGACCTGTTTGGTGCTTGTTATGGACAAGCTCTTCCCAAGGTTTGATAATGGGCTTGGGAAGTGCAGGCTGGATGTTTTCTTCTGCGTGCAAATATTCTCTTATACTGGCGTTGAATGGGAATCAACCACAACATTATTGGCTTGCTGCTTATGGGAATCTCTTTCAATGTTCTGAACAAAAACAGGTTCAGAATGATGACTACACTGCTGTAATTCTTCTTGTTGAAGTTGAGATTCAAGCTGCAGAAAATCAATGTTTTCTTGTGCATTTTGTAGACATGTATGAATATTGGAAAGGGTTTCCTTGCTAAGTTTAACTGTGTCTTTGACATTAGATTGTATCAGAGTTTTGAGAAACTCTAATACTTCACCAATTAGAGCCATTTAAAAAATTCAAAATGCGACTACAGTTTCTGATGCTTAAAGCTTAATCTAGCACCACCCTGCCATCATTTACAAAGAAAAGTAGAACAACAACCCTTGGGCACCCGTATCAGGGATAACGACCCAATTACAGTAACTTTCAAACACTTCTATTTCTTCTAAGTTATTTACAACTTTAGGTATGCTCCTTGAATGTCCAAAATATATATTGTTGTTACTTTGACTTTTAAGTTTCAATACACACCAAAAGGAAAAAAATCATACCTCCTCTAATCGACCTTAATGCATAGGTGAGGTCTCTCCAAATGAGGGTCTCGATGGAGGCTGAGAGAAGTCAATCCTATCAAATGTCGGTCTTCAAAGGCGTTTCAATGCATGACATGTAGCATGGAAGGAATCTTACATATCGTTGAAGCGAAATGACTAAAGACCAAACGCAGGATTAACACAGGTGCAAATGCCACATTTCCTTTATTGACAGAAAGAGACTTGTTCGCCGAGAAACTCCACCGAAGTTCTCTTGGCTCTCTCGCTCGCCGTCCTCAGCCTCCTCAGTGTTCTCGCATTCGAAATAATATATTTCTTGTGCTTCCGCTTAAACTCTTGCACGAAATGATTCACCAATCTGTTGTCGAAATCCTCGCCCTCGAGATGCATGTCTCCCGCTGTTGCTTTCACTTCGAAGATCCCTTCCTGGAAATTAATAGCCTGGCCTCAACTTCGAATTGAACTGATTTGAGTAGCAGAACAGCCTCAGGCTCCTTCAATGCGACCCGGATCGATAAGAGATTTGGTTTGTTGAAGTAAGAAGGGTTTCAGTAGTAAGGATGATACCCACACAGCTTACTGTCACTGGTATGGTATTGCTCGCCCATAGATAAACCTTCATTACAATTTTACTGTTTACCTCCTCTGTTTAAAAATCTGATTAAACAACAACTTAGCCTCGAACATAGCATAGTGCGTCTAATCAATGTGATCTGAGTAGTTGTTAGATTCTAGACTTCAACCCCCGCGACTATCTCCTTGTTGAAAATTTTGACTGTCGACTCCATTACCATCAAATCTAATCGTCTCTAGTCGGTCCTCCTCTATATAGAAACGACAGAGAGACTCGGACCCATAGGCAATATTACACAAGAGAAGATTGATAAAGAACAAGGAGGATGTAAGAGTGTGATGGCAGGAAGGCCGTAGGCAAAGGAGGGAAGTGAGCACTGAGCGTTGAGGGACAAGCGCAGCAATACGAGGCCGAGAGACTGTGTTGGAGCAATGCGTATGGAGGGCCAACAGAGGCTGCGTAGGTGTGGTGAGTCTAGAGGTAGAGGCAGCGGAGGCCACGATAGGGAGCAGAGGTGGACGGGGATCCGGGGAGTCGAAGGGACGGAGCAGAGGTGGACAGGGAGCCGGCATTGCGTGTTCAATTCACGTTTGAGCAGAGGGCCGATTAGCGTTATGTGAGGCCCGATGCAAATGGAGGCCCGACGCAGATGGGAGGCTCGTTAAGTCGGGCTTACAAGTCGGTCTTACTCTACGCTTGCGACACACAACAAAGGCAATGAACCAGTGGCAACTCTCACAGAATATCTCCACTCTTCCCAGGGATGGTCGACTGTGGTGAGCGAGTCGACCGAATCGCAGTCGGCTTCGAGGAGAGGAGCTCTGTAACGCTGCGTCATGGGATAGTCGACTGTGGTGAGCGAGTGCTGTGAGGAGCGGTGTGGGAGTGACTGTATGGAGGAGGCGTTTGGAAACGGTGGTAGCAATGTAAGCCTTATTGGCGTCCAACTTTATCGAAGTCTTTAACAGTTTTGAATTGATGTACGATGCCTCTACGTACACTCTGGATCGTGCCTTCCTCAATACGAACAGTTAAGAAGGTTTTTCCTGCAATGTCTTTGAGTAGCGGGCTCACATTTAATCTTCATTCGCTGGAAATTGTAAACATTTCAGACCATCACACGAAGCTGAAGACGCAGAGTGTTGTGCAGTGTGCCAGCAAAAACAGGTGAGGTATTACAGAGAGCATTACAGGAAACAAAGAACAGACTGACTGCAAAAACGCCAAGCCTGACAGACTGACAAAGAAATGGCCTCTGGCAATTTATTCAAGTCATATGGTCCTCAATTCATCGCTAATAAACATAACCGGCCTCTGTGCGGATAGACTAGTAACGCATAAAAGAAGATAGACCCTAAAATGGTAACATGCACTCACTAAGCACTAAGAGATGACATGAAACGCATTTTAAAAACTGTACACTACGCCAAGGTCTAATTAAATTTATGTGCTATCATTTCTGAATTGCAGGCACAACAGGTAATTAAAACCACAAAACCAGTGGTTAGGCAAGGCCATAAGACAATGATTCAAATTGGAGCAGGGCCATCAATCGCCCGCTCTAATACCATGTTAAACACACGCATGGTAAACAAGATAGTAAACACACAAGGAGAAAGATAAGTGTGAGTTATTTTACTATTAACTATAGATGTACATTTATATTACATTGGTGTGACCCTTGGATTCCATTCCAAGTGGTCTCTTGGACTCCATTTGTCCATTCGCCTTCCACACCTACCCGTTGAGGATTAGGTGTCCAACAGAGACTGAGTGTGCTTCCAACCCGATCTGCATCCGTAAACCCACTCAACTAGACCTCATTGCCCTTGGTGTACTTCAATCCATACTGGACTGTTCCCTTCAAGTATCTGAGAACATGTTTGGCTGCTGCCCAATGAGCCCTCATTGGTTCCACCATGAACTGACTGAGGGTATTCACTACATAACAAATGTCTAGTCTAGTGTTGACCAGATACATCAATGATCCGATGAGCTACCTATACAAGGTGGGATCAGCTTCATCATCCTCTGTTGTGTCTATCTTATTCCAGTTTGAAATCATCGGCGTGGCCATGGGTCTACAGTCTTCCATCTAAAACCTCTTCAAGATCTCTGTAGTGTATCTTCCTTGCCCAAGGAAGATTTCTCCCTTCTACTGCCATACCTCTAAACCAAGAAAATAGTGCATCTACCCCAGATCCTTCATGTCGAATTCGGTAGCCAGATTTTCCTTGCAGTCCTTGATGAGCTTAGATGATCCAGTAAGAAACATATCATCTACTATAATACCAGGATTAACAGCTCCTCCCCTACTGTCAAGTAGTAGAGATTGGGATTTGCGTCACTCTTGATGAAACCCATCTTCTGCAAATAGCTATCAATTCGCCCATACCATGCTCTAGGGGCTTGTTTTAGGCCGTACAAGGCTTTCTTAAGCCTACACACATGATTCTTCTGCTCATGTGTCTCGAAGCCCTCTGGCTGTTCTATGTACACTTCCTCCTCTATCACCTCATTCAAGAATGTTGTCTTGACATCCATCTAGTGAATCTCCCATCCCATCTGCGCTGCTAGAGAGATGACGAATCTGATAGAAGTGTATCAAGCTACAGGGGCGAAGGTTTCCTAATAATCGATCCCTTCCTTTTGTGCGTACCCCTTAGCCACAAATCTGGCCTTGAACTTCTCTATGCTTTCGTCTGCAACATAGTTGATCTTGTAGATCCACCTTGATCCTACAACTAATCTGTCCTATGGTCTAGGGACTACTTCCCAAACATCGTTTGTCATGATGGAGTTATACTCCTCCACCATGGCATCTACCCACACATGATGCTGAGTTGCCTCCCGAAAGCTAGAGGGTTCTCCGACCTGAGCTACCAGGGCCTAGTATCTATCAGGTTGCTTTCGTACCATCTTCCCGTCTCTAAAGGCTCCAACAAATTCTTCTGCATCCCTCAGAATTTGTTGGAGTTCTCTACTTGGTCTTCCACTGGTGGTGGGTGGTCTTACCTGCTCTCCTGCCTGCTCTTCTTCAAAAGAACTCTCCTCAGAATCCTTGTGCCGTGGAGAGGCACTCGACCCATCCTCTATAGGTCGTCGAGGTTGTACTAGTGGATCCTCCTCAATCTGCGTATCTGTAGCCATTTCCCAGGATCTCTTAAAGGCTCTCTCCTTCATGAATTTTACGTCCCGCCTTACTACAATCTTCCTGTTTTCAGAAATATAGATGCGATATGCCTTCGCATTTTCACTATAGCCCACAAGATAACCCTTTTCCGCAGTTTGATCCAATTTCTTCCTCTTCTCATCTGGTACGTGGCAATACACCATACTGCCAAATATCCTAATATGGCTCACTTTCGGCTTGCTGCCTGTGAACACACTCTCAGGAGTTACCTTCCCCAAAGCTCTATGGGGCACCCTATTCTGCACATACACAGCTGTATTGCAGGCTTCTGCCCACAAAAATTTGGGCATGTCTTGGTCATATAGCATTGCCCTTGCAGCTTCTACAATGGTCATGTTCTTCCTCTCTGCAACTCCATTCTGCTCTGGATTGTATGGAGTTGTCCATTCTCTCTTGATGCCTTCCTTTGCGCAGAAACTGGTGAAGTCTTTATCGATATACTCTCCACCATTATCTGACTGCAGCTTCTTGATCTTCTTTCCGATTGAATTTTCTACTAGTGCCTTGAAATATTTGAAACGCTCAAAGACTTCATCTTTGGTTTTGAGAAAGTAGATCCAAGTCTTCCTGGAATGATCTTTAATGAAGGTAGCAAAATAATTTGCACCACTGAGAGCGGTTGTGGACATTGGAACGCAAATATCTGAGTGTATCAACTCTGATACGCTCTTGGCCCTACTACTGCTTCTTGGAAATGTTGCTTTGGCATACTTCCCTAGTATGCATCCCCTGCAGACCTCATCTCTCCTTGTGTTGAGTTATGAGGCTCCCATGACAGTCTTCTTGAGAATCTTCAAGGCTTCATGATGTAAATGCCCCATCCTTCTATGCCATAGTTCATTCAGATCCCTTTAGTACGTACTGTTGATCAGAGCCATTGGAGATTCAAGCTGGAGCTTATATAGTTTATGGCTCCTTCAATCTGTGCCTTCTTTTTCCAGCTAGGATGTTTGACATAAACTTTGTTTCCAATAAATTATACGTCATAACCCTTGTTCTGGAGCTGAGACACTAAGAACAAATTCATCCCCAACCCTGGTACATGCAGAATGTTTGTGGCTCGAATCTTGTTGCCAGCTTATGTATGAAGTATTATGGTACCTCTTCCAACGGGGGTACACTTGGCCTTGTTTCCAATTGTAATCTGGAAATTCATCTGCTCTTCTTGGTAGCTCGAAAAATATTCTCAAACTCCGATCATATGAGCAGATGCTCCACTGTCAATATACCAAACACCTGGAGGAGTCGTGCTTGACACACTAGCGATATCCTCCTCTAGTAGGATGCCAGCAGAGTCATGTCATGTTCCCTATGTGTTTCTAAGTGCTCTGGAGCTGCGTGAATCCTTTCGAATGTCAAATATTTGGTCCATAGTTTATCCTCCCCTTCTGTCTTTAGCCTTTTGCCCTGATACCATGTGAAATTTTCAATCTAAAAATTATTACTGCAATGATTGATTTATTTCTCCTACTTATTAGATAAGTTATTTACAGATACTTCAGTAAATTTTGAAATAAACACAGCTGCAGTACTTCACTCTAATCAAAAGCAGAAGAACAAAAGTAGTGTTGAGATTTTGTGTATTTGGGTGGGTAGCATCAGTTGCGCTCTAGGTCCCAAATTTTGAGGAAGGACTAGAGTACACTTGATCTACAAGACCGAGAAATTGATTAGGGAAATTTCATCTGGTTTAGGAGATATTAAATTAATTAATTATTTTAATGTATTTCCTAAGTTAAAACTTAGGGAACTTAAATAATTAAAGTGAATTTAATTAAACATGTGATGAAATTGTCTTAAATCACACGGATCAAGCTTTCTTTTAATCTTAGCCATTGATTCAAGATTTGATCATGGCCGTTGGTTTTCCAATGATAAAAGTATAAAGGAAAGGCTTGGGGTCATTTGTAAAGACACACAAAGGCAGAGCACTGAAGCTAAGTTGAAATTCTAGGGCAAGGTTTGCTAAAAATACTCAGAAGTGTTTCAGCTGCAGAGAGGGGAATTTAGGCCAAGGGGATGATATGATCCCAGGGTCTAGAATACATAAGAGGCAGAGATCAGCTCAACGTTAGCGCAGAAGAGGAGAGCAGCAACAGTAGCAAGGACAGCGTAATTTTCAGTAGGAAACCCTCAAAGGGTTATGCAGAGACCCTAAGGGGCAGCGTAGTGACTGCGTCACCCAGACTGGGGTAATGCAGTCTCTTTCGGAGCAGCGCTGAGGGTTTGAGGGGCTTTAGAGGCTGACACAGAGGCTTTCAGGGGCAGCGCTGGGGTTTCTAGGCCATAATATTGGCTGAGTTTTGTAAATCCCGTTTGAGGGTGTGGATCAGTCATAATTTTGGCCCTAGATCAGCCAATGAGCTGTAGATCTAGTATATTCTCTGTCGGGTTTTCCAAATCTGGAACCCAGATTTGTATATTCAGAAAAATTCTTAATAATAAAATCCTCCAGCAGCCAGAGACCGGTTTTCTCGCATTGGGTTTTTCCGGGAACTATTTGTCCAGAAATCACTGTCACTTTTTCAATGTGTGCATGAACTTGTTCTAGATCTGGATTGGTGGAGATTTGTTATGTGTTTTGCTTCGATTTTAACTTGAATTTATTCAGTTAATAACTTGTTTAAGTAGGAGGAGCATTACCAGATTAACAGTAATAATTTCTGCATAAATTGTAAAGATTCAAAAATTACCACATGGTATCAGAGCAATGCAGATCTAGGAGGGTCACCAGCAAGAGACTGAAGGTTCTAGCTGCAGAAAGCAGCTGGAAAAGCAGTAGAAACGCAGATCTGAAGGGACAACGCAGTTTTATGAGGCAGATTCACATAGAGGGAAGGGTGACATTGTCTAACGTTGTGTCCAAGCAAGCCCACGCAATTACTGCACAGAGGCAGCTGAGAAATAGCGCAGGATTGGTCTAAAGCTAGCCAGTGTGATTCAGATGTGAATCTGTCAGATCCAGAAAACACTGCAGAAAAGCTACAGAAATTCCGGAGGTGCTGGTGGGGTTAATTTTCTAAAGCTTTCATATTTTTAGCCTTAGCACAAGTGACAAAGAGTGAGAGGAGATCAGCTTCTCAGAGAGTTTCTTGCCAAAGGAAACTTGTAGTTGGATTAGAGGATCAAAGAAGAAGTTGAGTCATAGTTGATTTGGGGAGGGAAATCAGTTGTCAGAGGGAGCAGAAGGTGCCTGTTTCACCAAGGGCCTTAGATCCATTTCTCTAGCAAAGAGAAGAGGAGGTTCCGACAAATTCTGAGCAGATGGCTCCTCATGGACTGCGTGATCAGGATAGGCTGGATGGCCTCTCAAACTTTTCAGTTTTGAAGGCAAGGATCCTGATAGTCCTTCAGGCATACAATTTGAGAGACCATGTAGAGCAAACTCTGGCCACACCGACAAATCTGGATCTCCTTCGGAAGCATAAGGAGGCTGTTGGGCATGCCAAGCAGCTGATTATGGATGGTATCAAGGACCATATTGTACCACACGTAGTTGAGAAGAAGACAGCTAACGAGATGTGGAACGCCTTGACTTCCCTATATGAGGGAAAGTCTGTCCAAAGAAAAATGTCGTTGGAGACTCAGATGAGGTCATTCATGATGACCAAGGGAGAAGACATGGAGCATTTTCTCTTCAGATTGCAGTCAATCAGAGATCAGCTGACTGCAACGGGTGCAATGGTGGATGATGTTGTGATAGTCAAGACTACCCTCAATGCAGTCATAGATGAGTGGAAAACCTTTGTCCAAAGTATCTTGGGCAGAGCGGACCTCCCAGAATGGGAGAACTTGTGGTCAATTCTGCGTCAAGAAGAACTCCTCAGATTCACCAAGAGGCAGCATAGCCCTGCATTGAGCAAACTGAAGAAGGAAGATGAGGAAGATGCAGCCTTGGCATCAAAGAAGCAACCAAAGAAGAAGGATCTTTCAAAGATCAAGTGCTTCCAGTGTGGTGAAATGGGACATTTTGCCAGCAATTGTCCTGAGAAGAAAAGGGACAAGGAAGCATCTTCTTCTAAGGCAGTGGTGGTAGATGATGGATCAGGAGATGATGCAGCCATGAGTGTTGATGAACCACGGAGGTTGGTTGACATGGACATGTAGAGGAGCTACATGGAAGAGAGGCCAGATCCTTGAGCAGCTCATCTCTTGGATCACATGCGAGCTACTGCAGCCTTAAGACAATAGCAGGGCAAGTGGAGCAGTGGGTGAATAGATCACAGTTGAAGCAGGCAGAGGCAGATCTGATGTCTGGAAGGAGCAGCGCAGAGCAAGGCAGCAGCAGCGTAGAAGCAGTAGCAGCGCAGAGGCTGATGTGACTTCAGCAGCGCAAAGCAGACCTGCTTACGCAATGTAGAGCTGCAGCAGCGCAAAAGGCTTCAGAGGGACAGCGCAGTGCAGCAGCAGTGTGATAGATTTCAGCACAAGAGGCTGATGTGACTTTAGAAGTGCAGAGGGAGTCTGATTACACAGGCAGAGTTGTAGTTGTGCATCGTTCTTTAGATGCCAGCACAGATCTGTAGCCTATGGAGCTTCAGTGATGAGGATGCAGCCCATCAGACTTGTTTGTCAAAGATTGCGCAGGTGATTCAGTTATTTCTCTCAAAAACTGAAGTTGCAGTGCATCAAATCAGCAGTGGCAGTGCTATGAGCAGCACAGATGCAGCATATTGAGAAGGAGCTGCAGTACAGAGGTTGCAGTGGTAGTGGCAGAGTCATGGGCAGCAATAAAGAATGGCAGCAACAGTGCAGAGTTGAGTGGCAGCAAGCCAAGCTTCAGCAGCACAGAACCAGTACTCAAAGTCATGTAATGCATAGTGTGATGTATTGCTAGCGTACACACTTGATGCTAAGAGGGAGTGTTGAGATTTTTTGTATTTGGGGTAGCATCAGTAGTGCTCTAGGTCCCAAATTTTGAGGAAGGACTAGAGTACACTTGATCTACAAGACCCAAAAATTGATTTGGGAAATTTCATCTGGTTTAAGAGATATTAAATTAATTAATTATTTTAATGTATTTCCTAAGTTAAAACTTAGGGAACTTAGATAATTAAAGTGAATTTAATTAAACATGTGATGAAATTGTCTTAAGTCACACGGATCAAGCTTTCTTTTAATCTTAGCCATTGATTCAAGATTTGATCATGGTCATTGGTTTTCCAACGAGAAAAGTATAAAGGAAAGGCTTGGGGTCATTTGTAAAGACACACAAAGGCAGAGCACTGAAGCTAAGTTGACATTCTAGGGCAGGGTTAGCTACGAATACTTAGAAGTGTTTCAACTGCAGAGAGGGGAATTTAGGTCAAGGGAATGATCTGATCCCGGGGTCTAGAATACACAAGACGCATAGATCAGCTCAAGGTCAGCGCAAAAGAGGACAGCAGCAGTAGCAGCAAGGACAACGAAGTCCCTCTAAGGACAGCATTATTTTCAGTAGGAAACCCTCAGAGGGTTACGCAAAGACCATATGGGGCAGCGTAATGACTGCATCACCCAATCTGGGGTAACGCAGTCTCTTCCGGAGCAACGCTGAGGGTTTGAGGGGCTTCAGAGGCTGATGTAGAGGCTTTCAGGAGCAGCGCTGGTGTTTCTAGGCCCTAATCTTGGCTGAGTTCTGTAAATCCCATTTGAGGGTGTGGATCAATCATTATTTTTGCCCTAGGTCAGCCAGTGAGTTGTAGATCTAGTATATTCTCTGTCGGGTTTTCCAAATCTGGAACCCAAATTTGTGTATTCAGAAAAATTCTTAATAATAAAACCCTCCAGCAACCAGAGACCGGTTTTCCCGCATTGGATTTTTCCGGGGACTACTTGTTCAGAAATAACTGTCACTTTGTCAATGTGTGCATGAACTTGTTCTAGATCTGGATTGGTGGAGATCTGTTATGTGTTTTGCTTCAATTTTAACTTGAATTTATTCAGTTAATAACTTGTTTAAGTAGGAGGAGCATTACCAGATTTACAGTAATAATTTCTGCATAAAGTGTTAATATTCAGAAATTACCACAAGTAACACATATAACACAATAGAAACAACCATATGAACATAGTTATTTATGGATAATTGTCCCCGAAAAATCCCAATGTGGGAAAACCGTTGCAGCAGATGAGGGTTTGTATTTATCCTCAGCAGTGAAAAGAATATTTACAAAAATCTTGGCGATCAGAATCAAGTAGCACACACTTGATGTGAATTTTTCAGACACTCCAGAAGAATTCCCGACACACAGGATGACCTCCTGCACCCTCTGCGTCAGTCTACGTAGCCCCTCTGCGCAGTACCTGCCTGGACTGCGTAATTTCTATGTGGAGGGCAAGTGCTGTTGCTCAACGCTGCCTCCTCCTCGTCCACTACCTTCTTCCTCTCTGACTCTGCTGCTCTCTCCCTCCTTTTGCTTCTGCAACCCTGCCTCTACAAACTCACCCACTGAAATTGAATTCTCTTACTTCAGAATCGATTTCCTTCGGGTACTGAGAATGTTCTCGTCTTGATTTCCAAATGACCCTCAAGCCTCTTCTTATAGTCTTCTCACCGATGAATCAACGGCCTAGATTATAACTTTAATCAATGGCTCAGATTAAAAGATGACCTAATCTTTGTTTTCTAAAAGATTCACACTCTGCTATATTAATACTCTTTAATTATTTAATTTCCCTAAGTTTAGACTTAGGGATCACATTAAAATAATTAATTATTTTAATAAAACAAAATCCGAGTGGAATTTCCACAAATAATTTATGGGTTCTCTGGAATATTGTTGTCCAAGCCTCTCCCCAAAATTTGAGACTTGGAACACTTCCCGATGCTACAAAAATCAACACTAAGAAGGTTGTTCCCAAGGTGACCCTCCTTACCCTACCAAACTAGTTGGAGCAAGAGTGTTGGGCACATTCTATTGTACGGTTTTGTCTCCTCCAATGACCTTCTTAGGGAAGGAATTGTCTTGTTGAATTGATTTCTAGGAGGGAAATTTGACCTAGACCCTTTCTCTCTTTTTAAAGCAGTCATTCTATTCATGAGTCTTTTGGCCTTGAGTGACCTCATTGGTGAATTTTTCTATCTTTTGAGTGAAGGCTTGAATAAGCTCATCAGGATAAGATTTCAACTTGGGCTTAAGGCTCGACTTTAACCCTAGGATAGTTGAACATGTCAATCAATGCAGCATTTTAGTTTTGTTCAACAGTCATCACTATCTTCTTGGCCTTGGTTAAGGAGTTAGGGGCCTGGTCTCTAAGGACATAAGTCAAGTTCCCTCAATGGCCTTTAATGAATCTCTCAAGGATAATGGCATCAGAAAGCTTAAGCCTGTCAGGAATTTCCCTAAGGTGATTATCAAACCTTTGGATGAACTCTTTAATGTTCTCTCTATTAGTTTTAACCATAGTTAGGAACCTATCAAGAGCCATACACCAATCTAACTCAAATGCCCATCTCTTTTTGAATGCATCGTGAAATTGATCCCAATTAGTGATGCTTGTTGTTGAAATCTAATATACCAATCCCTAGCATCACCATCTAATGATAGGGAAAAGAGCATCATGATAACATCCTCATGGTTAATACAGTTGGGACTCACAACCCAATATAAGTCGTGAACATGTCTTTCTGCGATGGTGACCTCATTGCCATTTAGATATCCATTCATGGTATTTATCATGCAGAGGATGAGGGGGATTATTCGGTTAGAGTTGCCTAGTTGCGGGAGTAGGTTCTCTAATAGGAGAGGGGCTAGCCTCTAGACCCCTTCTAGCAGTAACTCTAGTTCTTGGAGCTATGGTTCTTCCAAGAGAACCCTCTAGAGATTCGGCACTAGTTGATTTAGGAGTGACCAGAAGAGGCTCTATCTTGTTGTCAGAGAATTCACCTCTTCAAATAAGCTAGATGCTTATGAGAAGGTAGACTTGCTTCCTACCTAGCAACAATGCCAAAAATGTTGCCACAAAATCTAGCAAGCCTTGGAGAGGGGCACCCTACAAGGCTAATACTACACCAAGTGACAATAATGGGGTGATGGCCCACTATCACCATAGCCAAAACCTCTTGCTCTTTACAAAATTTCATCGATGGGAGGAGTCTCATTAAGTGATAAGGTCACCTAAGATAGGTATTCTATTGTTAAGGTAGAAGTTGATTCAAATAGGCCTTCTACAAGAAAGACACACCAATGGCTTAAGGCTCCAATTGGAGGCAATTCACTTTCTCTATAGAGACCTAAGGAGGGAAATCTATGGCCTAGGATTTGATTAATTGGTTGAGTGTTGGAGAGACCTATTGTCACTCAAATTGTACAGGCAAGACGCGATGACGATCAGGGTAGCAGTTATCACTTTAATCTTGGCCCTCTCCGTTCTAGTTGTCTCCTAACAACAAACTACGGGGGGTACTCCCTATGTAATGTGAAGATGAAAGACCCATTAGCTACCAACAAGTCTGGGACACACAACTGAATGGCCTAGCAACTGGGTTAATTTTGCATGTTTAATGATTAGATTAGATTAACTTGAAAGACTGGTGCCTTAAATGGAGTAAAATACTTGTTTTATGTGAAATATCTACCAAGCCATCGGATGAATAGTTGTTGCCTTAGGATGCTTCATTATCATATATGAAATGCAACACCTAAAAACTAAGTGAAATGCAAGATCTTAGTTTATTTTAAATTCGATGCCTAGTCCATGAGGTCTTGGATAGACGGTGATCAGGTGCTCTGTTAAGGCACTCCATGATGCGATGTCACTGGTTCAATTCTCCGCCCGAATCGGGGTGATATATTGGACATGATGAAGATGTAGTCCTGCCAAGCTTAAAAAATATATATCCCCCCGATCGGGATGCGAGGACAGGGAGGATCCACTCAGGGATCGAGTCAATGAATGAACCCATGCGAGACAGGGCAAGTGGGCGGCCCACCCGACACCACTGCATGCTTGACTTTAAGAGGGGTTGGTGGATCCGGTGGTGGGTGTCAGGTCGGTTTCTGTACGAAGGTCACCTTGATGTCCAGATGGTGCGCGGTGTATTTTGCATGCAGGCAATTGTTAGGTTCTTCCCCTACATTCTGCGGAAGGTGGTAGCCATATCGTGTTGGTATGGAGAGTTGAAGCATCGAAGGAACCGAGCGGGAGACGGTCATGACTTCTAGTATATGTTTCTTTGGCCTTATGAGTAAATGAGATGGAGGTTCCGCCTAAGATAATGCTGCAAGAATGGAAGGGTCTGAGGAGGCTTCTGCACTAGAAATTTAGAATGTTGATTTATTGAGTTTTTTCTGTATTTGCCATGTCGATATCCGTTTTCTATGGCAATTTGTTAATACAAATGGGAATGTATAGGAGTCTTTGGTCTGTAATTGAGATATTACATGTATATCTGGTCGGTGATGTAATATTCCAAATGGGAAATTTCGATCAAATTTGCAGAAATTAGCTTAACCCAAAATTTCACTGTAAAATCAACATTTTATTAACAGAAGATTGCCATGTAAAATAAAAACAAATAGAGCACTGCAATCCATTAACACATTGAACAAAAAAAATATCATCTTTTTATTATAAATGGAAAACTGGGGTTACATGCATATCTGACCCAAAATAGTTGAGATGGAAAGTTGGCCTCCAATATAATTTGTTGCACTGCATCGGCCTCCGAACTGAACTGAAATGGCACTGGTAAGTTCACCTGTGAATTCAGTATGAATTCCCCAAGAGGAGTTGGGTACTTGCCCAATCTCTCTCAATTACCCGAGGGTTTCCGTCCTGGGGCTACCATTGGAGTAGAGCACTGGGTTCTTAACCTCACATATAAGAAAAGATATCAAATCCAAGATATCACCCCAATGGCCTCCTCCTCTTCTTTTATAGATCTCATGGACCCCTCTAGAGCCTTCTATTTTATTATTATTTTAATCATGGAGCACTTTTCCCTCTTCTTTTCCAATTAAAATATTCCTTTTAATGCGGGAGAAGAGTAAATCGACCACCATGTCTCCTCAGGTCACTAAAACTCATGCCCAACCATCCCATCATGTAGGTATTCTCGTTCCGGTTCCAACAAGCTATTACAATAGGGTGTTCTATCACGTATTTCCCTGGGAATGCCACCTTGAGCGTAATTAATTGAGTTAAGCCCAAAAATAACTCATTTTTCCGAAAGTTGTCGGAATGCACTGGAACGAAAGGCAAATTGTGCGGATGATGGAATCTACCAAGCGAATGCCACCGATCCTCATAGAAATTCCTCAAAACTCCTCCAAGAAGCCCCTGGGCCCGCTGATGACACCAACATGCACTTGTGACCTGTCTGCCCCCGACTCTGAGAATCCATCCTAACCAAGTCATAAGGAACACTAGAAAAAGGAATATTACCAAACCTTCACCCCAAGATTGCTTGCCCTCAAGCAATCCAAATATGTGGACCACCCTGTTGGCTCGATGCAACTGAGACCCAATGGCCGAATCCCATACAAACCATTGGGTGTTGTTATACCTCTGTGTCAAGCCACCGAAAACAAACCCCTTAATGCTTAGATCCCAAACTGATCTCTCACTTTACCTATCATCGACCAATCCTCTTGGATCCCAATGCCACCATGGTCAATCATCACCCAAAGTCCCATGGCTCAGATTGTGCTCTGTCTCTGGCTATAGTTGTTGCTCCATGAAGCGGATACCAACTCAACAACTCTCTCCAATCCAACCACTGGCATAGGTCGAGGTCAACCCTAGTTTGCTGAAGTTGGGCTAGTACTAGTGAAGTACTGATGAACTGTCCGTCCACAATCCACTGCCTACTGAACCATGTAATAACTCTCTCATCTACCGACTCTTGCTGAAATGTGCCCCGAACTAAGAATGATACTCCATCAATAGGATACCAACTCATGATCTCCCGCCAATCTAATGTACGGACGCCTGTGCAAGGCTTATGTCTACTAGGCTGACACTGATCCATGCTCAACTCTTGATGCTTTTCCTGTCAACCAACAAAATTTGTCCTAGAAATCCTGCCGCTATCCCTATAATGGACCCAGGTGGGCAAGTTGTGCTATAAGCCCTGTCTATGTACCCCTGGAGAGGGTTGCTACCTGAAAATGCTACAACTTTGTTGCCCGCCACTACATCTACTTGCACCTCATCAATGGGTAGACCCAAAGATGGATGCATTCTTGTCTCCCTCGTCTGATAGGAAAATCCATGCTCCTGCCTTCTACTAGCCTGCTGCAAAATTTCCCTGTCAGCGCCCAACACTGCCTGAGGACAAATGTCTGCAAATACTTCCACCCTACTAGTTGCCTGTACACCTGCTCGCTCCTCATCAATGGCTGACCCCAAGGGTGGCTGTCCATCCTCTATCATGGGCTCAATGTGAACCTCCAACTGGCTCTCCCTAGAAGAGTCATCATGTACACTGTGCGCACCCTCCTCCTCAGTTGACTCATGCTCCACCGGATACTGCTCACGTTGAATCATCATGGGTGACTCATCATCCTCAATGTCTCCCACAGGGTCCACAAACTACTCACCACATAAATCTGGTCTGTTGTCCACAACTCTGCATGACAGCTCATGCTCCCCAGAGGCATCCTCGTATGACCTCATGGTCTCATTTGAAGAAGAGTCCTCCTCCTGACATACAGAGGGATGTCCTCCTGATCTACCTTCGCATCTCTCAAGCATGAGTGTTCAGTGTAGGAATTTACAGGGTAAGTTCCTTAGATCAAGAACCAAAGGTCACCGCTCACAAATAGATCACAAATCAGTACACCAATATAATCACGTGGTTAAAACCCTCAAAGAGGGAAACAGTCCACGGCCTGAGACAACGCGGCCACTTCAAGCAATTTATTAATATAAAAAGAAAAGTTACATATGTTTCTCTCATAAACGGTTACCAAATAAATGACCCTCCATTCTCTTTAAATAGAGATCATGGACCAATCGGATGTTAAGCCACGAGTCAAGTGTTGTTAATCCCGAGGAGAGAGATAACAAGTCGAATCACTACAAATCATGACCGTCGGATTATAAGTTACAAATGTACATGGTAAAGAAACACACTTTACCTAACTCTACACTAGACTAAGTTATTCTTAACTATTTCCTATGTGTCGGAATATCCTAACATTCAGTTCCCCAAGGCTCTTTGCAGTTGAAGCAAAGACCCATCCTCCTTAACTCATTCCCGCTACATGGTCCATCAATCCTAAGGAGTGCCTCCCTGGTCAACTGTTTCTAGAACATTCTAATATTCTACTCAACCAACCTCCCGGCTAGCTCATAAGCAGCAGGTGAAACCTATTGTTCTCTCCTCCAAATGGTCAACAATCTAGCCCCCAACTCCCTACAAATGGCATCACGATCTCCCATGACTGCAAACAAAATTGACATCATGTTTTCTTTCACTGTATCAGGGTGATGTTTCTTAATGTTCAAGAAACATTGGAACATCTAATGGACCAAGTCATCACACCCCAAATCAAGCATGATGTCATATGTTCATACCATGGCCATACCTCCTAAAATCTCAAGCTTCTTGCCAAAAGTAGAGCCTGCACTGTTGTCCAAGTCCTAGAAAGTCTACTATCAATCTGAAAATTCTCCTCATAACATCATCATTGTATAGAGCTATAGGTGTGATCCACCTCATTATGTTACCGAGGCATGACGCAACTAGAAGTATGAACCCTTCACAAGGTTCAACCAAGAACTTGGGTTGTATAAGAGCAAGCATAGCTAGTTTTAGAGACCAAATTAGTTTCTTCTCTTCTAATTGGTTCACTTTGGAAAGGAGTTCATCTAGTTCATCAAGTTTGAAGAGAACCTTCCAAGTGAATTTCATGTGCTTCAAATCTGACCCAAGTTTAAAGATCTGGTGCCCCAACTCAGGTTCCTTCTGTAAATCTTTAGGTGGTTTTTGTTGTTGGAGAATGATGTGGATCCCCTTTGAGAATGGTTTGTTCTGTTTTGTTTCCTGGTCTGTATTGCAGCTCATGGAGGTATTGTTTTGCTGGTTCATAAGGTGTTTTAAAAATTCCATCACTTAGCAGCATAAACAAGGCTATGGAGTTAATACAATAGTGTTTCCATATGTGGCAATTATGGATTCAAGAACAAGAACAAATATGCTCATCAATCTCAGACCCGGTCAATTAACACACAACAACAGATACTTTGACCCACATAACAACTATACAAAGTACCAACACATTCCATATTATCTAAAAGTATTCAGCTATACAAACCCTTTCACTCAACATGAAATCAATTTTACCTCTGTAGTACACGATATCAACAATGCTATGGAAACAAGGACCTCACTATCGATCAAACTTGAGTAATGTGAGGCTTTATACAATCAACACAATGTCCAATTCTGGTATACGTGGATGGTCAAATTCTTCCTTAAGATCCTAAGGACAACATACTCATATATATGATTGAACACGTACAACAATCCACGCTCTAAGCCACACAGTGAATAACTGAATACGCTTGACTTCATAAGTTTTACCAAGGGCTTAAGTAATTACATTGGGCATCAACATGACTTTACTGCAACAGGGTCATGAGAAATTCTCTCAGCAATAAAAATGAAAATGAGCGGGATACCAAACAATGGCATAGGGTTGACACAATCCTATAGTCATAGATACAACAACTCTGTCACAAGATTCATGCAGTAGCGCTTTCTTCTGTCCCTTATACAAGAAATAAATTAAAATTAATACTTATTGTACTCGAATTGACGCACGGCATATTACGGATGGCACCAAATTGCTTCTGGATGCTCCCACTATGATCCGCACAGCTAAGCCAATCATACGACGATTTGCAGGATTTTCACCGTCGACCACAGATTTGTAGCGTTGCTAGATCACAATCCACTTGCATCCACGTATATAGGTATTTGTGGTCTTTGCATGCATTACCCCTCATCACTTAGCGTTCACTTGACAATGCGTTAATACATCCTTGATGATCAACAATCTCGGCTCCTCAATTAGAGATTTTGTGGGGTTCTTGGCCTCAATCTCAACCCATGCGCATCGGCTGTCACACACGCACCTCTTCAATGAAACAAGCAGTGTGATATACTTCCAGGTCTCGATAATACAATCACCCCCCAAATTTTGCTCGACCCTGTGGTCGCTATCGAAATGACGTGGTCGCTCCTTTGCTTTGAGTGGTAGCTCAAAATGCGACTCCAGTATGGTCAATCGGTCTTGACGAATTCAAATAGAGGTGCAATTTTGAAAATTCAACGTGCCAATTTGATCAACTATAGGTGCCTCGATCCGCTCTTCACCTGTTTCGACTCGATTGATCTTCCCTTTCAAAATAACATCCTCAGCCTTGTATGTGAGGTTGTTTTCTCCTCTAATGACACTGCTCCTCTGCTTCGCAATTACGCACAGCCTCCACGGCCATCTTATTGCAGCAAGCTAAGGTTTATTAATTTGGAGTTTGATTCACGCCATACTCTTCGGAACGAGGTGCCATAGTTGATCGAACCAGCGGAGGGAACGAACACGATTATGAGAACCTTGGCTTTTCTTGTGATCGACTGTTGTTCTTCCTTTCACGATAGTTGCTCCGCGACACTGGAAATTTCGCCCACCCTTTAGAATCGGCCCCTGGCTCTGTATGTGCGGTTGATGACAATAAAATCCCAAACTCGGCCCTCTCAGTGGCCTCGTTCTATCCTTACGCACGAGATTGAATTCCCTTTGCACGATGCGATTTTGGCTCCTAAACCCTGTTGACGCGTCCTTTGTCACTTCATCCGGTAACCTTCAATGTTCCATGATTGGCTCAACGCAAGCTACTGTGCAGACACCCCAGCTTTGTCTCCTAGCTTATCATTCGCGCCATCGCCCACTCCCATGCGCACATAGGTGTAGTCTGCAAATCCATGCGATCTCACTATGCAGACTATTTTGCCTTGTCGTACGATGCCCAATATCCACAACAATTGTTGTCTCCATGCTTGTGATCGGATAAGTTCCCCGTTCTATTAACTTCGTTAATTTATTTCTTCTTATCAGTAATTGTTGCATACAACGAACGTCAATCTACTCAAACTATGTCGGACTATGACTAAAAGGTTCACGGCCTTCTACTGACACTAATAATATTTTGATGGCCTCCAAAATAACAACACTTCCAGCGGTCAATATATTGGGTCCTCTATGTGTAAAATTTTTTGTCACGACAAGTCAACAGCTTCCACCTTTGACAGAAGTGATTTTGGCATGTACTTTGCTGAGGGAATAAAAAATTTGGCACTAGATAGAAAAACCCTTGATAACCACTACAACTGGAAACTAAAAAACCGTAGGTTGAGCCAAGACCAAGGTTGTGATACCATTGTAATATTCCAAACGAGATATTTCGACCAAATTTGCAGAAAATAGCTTAACCCAAAACTTCACCGTAAAATCAACATTTTATTTACAGAAGATTGACATGTAAAACAAAAACAAATAGAGCACTTCAATCCATTAACACATTGAACAGAAAAAATCTCAGCTTTTTATTATAAATGGAAAACTGGGGTTACATGTATATCTGACCCAAAATAGTTGAGATGGAAAGTTGGCCTCCAATATAATCTGTTGCACTGCATCAGCCTCCAAACTGAACTTAAATGGCACTGGTAAGTTCACTTGTGAATTCAGGATGAATTCACTAAGGGGAGTTGGGCACTTGCCCAATCTCTCTCAATCATCCATGGATTTCTGTCCTGGGGCTACCAATGGAGTGGAGAACCGAGTTCTCAACCTCACATACAAGAAAAGATATCAAATCCAAGATATCCCCCCAATGGCCTCCTCCTCTTCTTTTATAGATCTCATGGACCCCTCTAGAGCCTACTATTTTATTATTATTATAATCATGGAGCAATTTTCCCTCTTCTTTTCCAATTCAAATATTCCTTTTAATACGGGAGAACAGTAAATCGACCACCATGTCTCCTCAGGGCACTGAAACTCATGTCCAACCATCCCATCATGTAGGTATTATCGTTTTGGTTCCAACGAGCTATTACACTAAGGTGTTCTATCACGTATTCCCCCCAAAATGCCACCTTCAGCATAATTAATTGAGTTAAGCCCAAAAATAGCTCAGTTTTCCGTAAGTTGTGAGAAAAATCATTCGGTAAAATCACATCCAAATAAATTTGGTCGATGCGTTTCGGACCAGCCAGTGTGGTTCATCATCAGGACAAGATGAAAAATCTGATCAGGAAACCCAATTAAATAGATAAGAAAAGCTCCAACTAGCCATTGTAAAATAACGGCTAGTTTGACTAAATTTGGGAATAAAATCACAAAATAAAATACTAATTTTTTATTAAATGATTAATGTTTATAATTTGAATATTATTTATTTTTAAATTTTATTTTTATAAAATAAGAATTATTCAATATATTCTAGAAGATTAAATAAATATTTACTATTATATGTATTTATTTCTATTTTTAGAATAATAATTAAAATATTAAAATATTTTTTTATTTCTATTTTTATTTATTATAATAATAGATTAAATGTTAAAATATCAAAAAATAAAAAATAAATAAATAAAAATAAAAATTTTAAATAAATAAATATTTATAGATTGAATTTAATAAAACTATTTTAATTTAATAGTAAGTTTAAAAAATAAAAATAAAAAATAAAATAAATAAAAATAAATAAATAAATGAATAAAAAAAATAAAAATTACATAAATAGAATTTTTTAATTTAAAATTTTTTATAGATTGAATTTAATAGAACTATTTTAATTTAAAAAAAAAAAAATAATACTACGAATGAAGAGCAGGAATCCAACATCTGTTAACCATCCACCCATCTGTTGAGGTTCACCGGCCTCATTTCAATTTACAGGGCTTCTCTCAACTTGCGGTGGTGGAAATGGTCAATCTTCGCAATAACCTTAGCATCTTGAATGCAAATGTGATGATTTGTCTTCTCAGCATGCTCTGCTAGGGCCGAGGAGCGTGATTTATTATGCTTAAGGTCAGCGACATGTTCATGAATTCTTTGATTAATTGACCGATCCGTTTCACCAATGTAAGGGGTCCCACACGAGCACGGAATCAAGTAAACACCCTTACCATCCTTAGGGCAAATCGGGTCTTTAACTGATCTAAGTGAACTTCGAATGCTACGGGAGGGTTTGAATGTTGAGGGAACATTAAATTTCCTTAGGATCCTGGCTATTTTATCCGTAGTACCTTGGATAAACGGAAGGTGAACTCCAGATAACCGATCGCAAGGATCTTTCTTAACTCTAGGACCCTTTGCAGCTTTTTGAAAAGCTTTAAGACAGTGACTCATACTATAACCATTTTTATTAAAAACTTTAAGGAGATGAGCCTTTTCACCTTCAAAGTGGTGTTCATCAGAGATTCTAAAGGCTCTGGTGGCTAGGGTGTTGAGAACCCAAAATGCACTAGAATGAAAGGCAAATTGTGTGGATGATGAAATATACCAAGCGAATGCCACAGGTCCTCATAGAAACTCCTCAAAACTCCTCCAAAAAGCCCTCGGGCCCGCTAATGACACCAACCTGCACCTGTGATCTATCTGCCCCTGACTCTGAGAATCCATCCTAACCATGTCATAAGGAACACCAAAAAAAGGAATATTACAGGTGACCTGTTAAATCTCTGGTTTTCGTCTCGACAAGCTAGAGGGAGCAAAAGGCAGTTGGGGTTGCAAAGAAACCGGGAATGTCAACCGGCAGTGGTTATGTTTGTTGAGCTTACTATTATATCTATGGCACAGCTAAGAGATATCAAAAAATTTGGTTCTCTGTTAAGGAAGGAACCAAGGTCTATAAGTGAGAAGGAAGGGCAAACAGTGCCCAAAACATTTTCAAGTGCCAGGCAGCGAAGAGTTAATAAAAATTTGGTTTGTTTGCTCACTACAGGTCAGCCTAACCTGATAATCGCTCAGGCTCCTACACTGCCGATTTCATCTCCTGTGTGGGTGCGCGCGGTTCTAAAGGTGTGGGATGGTCCATCGAAAGGCAAGATGGTAAAGGCTTCAAGAAATGGTAAGAGAGGGCAGGGTGGACATGCCGACAACCAACAAAAAGAGAAAGGGAAAGGGTAGGGGGATTCGACCAGCAAGCCCAATAAGCGAGGAAGAAAGTCGGAGGCGAAAAATATGCAGAGCATACTGCATGCGTTCAGTGTTGGGACTCCGGCACAGGTAAAAACTATGATTTCTTCTTGCGAGTCAGAATTAAAATCAAAGGCAGTTGTTGAGCCTCCTGTCGAGGAATGGGCGCCATTGGTTATGGACCCCGGGAACACCTGGGGTTGGCTTACCTTGTTCAAGCAAACAGTCCATCTATACTGGCCCACGAAGTGTATCATGGCGAAAGCCATCACCGCAATCCAGGAAGGAGAGAGTCATGTCAAAATTTCTTAATCTAAGAAACCCTACTGCTAACCATTGATTTACTTCTCCTACTTGATTATTTATACAAGTTATTAATCTGAATATTCAAAAAAACAACCAAGTAAACACAAATAGCAGCCTACACATATAGATCATTTACTGAATATAATGCCCATGACAAAGTGACACAGATTTTTCGGACAAATGTCCCCGGAAAAACCCAATGCAGGAAAACCAGTACAGTTAGTTCTGGAGGGTTTTATTATTATGCAAAATCTGAATACAACATTTTCTGAGCACTAAACATGGTTGGCCCTAGAGAGAAAATCACAGCAACGATACCTCTTTCACTTGGAGACAGAAAATATGGTTGAATCACACCATCAAACGAGATTTATAGAACTCGAGCCCTTTCTGGCCCACCGAAAACCCCAGCGTTGCTCCTCAGCCCTCTATGCCAGCCTTACTGGCCTGGGTCAACCTCTGCGCTGCTCTGGAAGGGCCTGCGTCACCCTCTCTAGGCTTACGCTGCCCCTACGCTACCCTAACTGGGCCTGCGTCAGCCCTGCGTGGCTCCTTCTTCCCCTGACTAGGCTTTGGCTAGACTGCGTAGCACTGACTTCCCTCTGCGCTGTTGGATATGTTGCCTTTCTGCTGTTGTTGTATTCTTGGCCTTAGATTCAGAATCCCTTGCCAATACTGCCTCTCGCTGCACTGCAAACTCTTCTTGAAATTCTTAGCAAACCACGCCCTAGAATTCAGCTTAGCTTCAGTCCTCTGCCAATGTGTGTTTTCTCCAACAGACCCCAAGCCCTTCTCTTATACTTTTCTCATTGGGAAACCAACGGTCGTGATCTAATCTCTAATCAACGGCTAAGATTAGAAGCTGCTTGATCCACGTAACTTAGAACATTCTCATCACATGTTTAATTTAATTCACTTTAATCTTTTAATTTTCCTAAGTTAGACTTAGTGTCCTTAATTAAAAAGATTAATTATTTGAATATCTATCAAACCAGATGGAATTTCTCCAAATGCTTTTTGGGTCTTGGAGATCTCATGTACTCCAGCTCCTCCACAAAATTTCGAAGCTAGAGCACATCTGATGCTACCCCAAAATCTCAACAAGGCATCTGCAGGACGAGATGAACCCCAAGGATATTCAGAAGGAGTTGTAATCCATACAGCTCCAGTTGCACCATCAGTATGTCTGCCTTGGCAGAATTGAGCATCAGCTCCAGGGTCTGCACCAATTCAAAGTGCCAGGATCGAGCGCCAAGATCCCGCACCGGTAGAATCGTCTGATGATTAGCTACCGGCATGATGTGTTAATCCTTCTGTTTTGTCATGATGTTTTGGATGGATAGCATTTATTTCAATAGTCTTAAGTGTAGTAGTGTAATAGACTTAAAGGCCTATAATGCTTGGATAGACAGACAAACTATTCATGTTTTGGATGGCTTATAAAGCAGTTCGGTGGCCAACAGACCTGGTTTCCTTTAGGCAGGTTGAGGCCATTGAACATCATATGATTGTAACCTGCTTTTTTGATTAAATGAAAAGAAAAGGTACTTCCAAGCTTACATAAAAAAAAAAAAATAGATGCCCAACTAGGAGAATCCGTTCCCTTAGCTATTTTGAAACAAGTTTCTAGAGTAGGTTGTGTGAAATTTTCAATCCAAAAATACTACTGCAGTTATTGATTTATTTCGCCTACTTATTTATAATAAGTTATTTACAGATGCTTTAGTAAATTTTGAAACAAATACAGCTGCAGTATTCACTTTAATCTTAAAGCAGAAGAACAAATAGAACAAGCATAACACAATTGAAACAACCACATGAACACAGTTATTTTTGGACAATTGTCCCCGAAAAAACCCAATGTGGGAAAACTGGTGCAGCAAATGAGGGTTTATATTAATCTTCAGCAGTGAGAAGATCGTTTACAGAATATATGACAAGCAGATCTTTTAGCATCCACCTGAGATGAATTTTCAAGACACTCCGGAAGAATTCCCGACACACGGGAGGTCCTCCTCTTCCCTCTGCGTCACTCTGCGTGGCCCTTCTGCACAGTCACTGTGTTGGACAACGTAAGTCTGCGTGGAGGGCTAGCGCTGCCTCCCCTTCGTCTTTTGCCTGCCTTCTCTTCGTCTCTGTTGACTTCTACCTCCTCCTTCTATCTCTACAACCCAGCCTCTACAACCGCACACTCTAAAATCGAATTCTCTTACTTCAAAATCAATTTCCTTCAGGTACTGAGAATGTGCCAAGCTTGCTTTTCAAATGACCCTCAAGCCTTCTCTTATAGTCTTCTCGTTGATGAATCAATGACCCAGATTATATCCTTAATCAATGGCTCAAATTAAAAGATGACTTGATCTTTGTTTTCTAGAAGATTCACACTCTGTTTTATTAATACCCTTTAATTATTTAATTTCCCTAAGTTTAGACTTAGGGATCACTTTAAAATAATTAAATATTTTAATAAAGAAAGATCTGACTGAAATTTCCACGAACGATTTATGGGTTCTCTGAAAAATTGTTGTCCAAGCCTCTCCTCAAAATTTGAGATCTAGAACAATTCCCGATGCTATAAAATCAAGACTTCCTCTTAGCGAGGAAAGTGTTCAAGCATGGTACCAATTGTACTGCTCTGATTCTAAAGCATTTGTTGTGTTGTTGATGTCCTGGCTGCAACCCCTCACCTCTGCGTTGCTGCCCTCTGTACTGTTGCCTGTGACACTATCTCTGCCACTGCCTCATCCATACGGCAGCTCCCTCTGACTCTGAAGACCACCCATTCCTCTACTAGAAAGGGTTCTTGGCCATCCCCATCTTTTCTCTGAAGTAAGTAAACTTAACCTTACTCAGAGCCTTGGTGAGGATATCAGCCACCTGTTCTCCTGTAGGAGTGTACCTCAACTGTACAGCTCCTCCTTGGACATAGTCTCTGATGAAGTGGCACCTAATGTCAATGTGCTTTGACCGGTCATGAAACACAGCATTCTCAAAGAACTTAATGCAACTCTGATTATCACACAAAATTCCAATCGGTTCCATCCTCTTCTTGAGTAAGCCCAAGAGCAGTTTACAAAGCCATATGGCCTCGCACAAAGTTGTGCTTGTTGCCATATATTCAGCGTCGGTTGAGCTCAGTGCGATAGACTTTTGTTTCATACTGCACCAGGAAGCATTCCTGATCCGAGACTAAAATAGTACCCACTGGTACTTTTTCGATCCACTATGCTTCCAACCCAATCTGCGTCAGTGAACCCACTCAACTGGATTTCATTGCCTTTAGTGTACTTCAACCCATACTCGACTGTCCCCTTCAATTATTTGAGAACATGTTTGGCTGTTGTCCAGTGAGCCCTCCTTGATTCCACTATGAACTAACTGAGGGTATTCACTACATAACAGATGTCTGGTCTAGTGTTGACCAGGTACATATGATCCAATGAGCTGCCTATACAAGGTAGGGTCAACCTCATCATCCTCAGACGTGTCTATCTTCTTCCTGTTTGTAATAATTGGCATAGCCATGAGTCTACAGTCCTCCATCTGAAACCTGTTCAAGATCTATGTGGTGTATCTTCCTTGCCCAAGGAAAATTTCTCCCTTTTGCTGCCAGATCTCCAAACCAAGAAAATAGTGCATCTGCCCCAAATCCTTCATGTCGAATTCGGTAGCCAGATTCTCCTTGCAGTCTTTGATGAGCTTAGATGATCTAGTCAGGAACATATCATCTACATATAATACCAAGATTAGTGTCTCATCCCCTACTCTTGGATAGTAGAGGTTGGGATCTACGTCACTCTTGACGAATCCCATCTTCTACAGGTAGCTATCAATTCACCCATACAATGCTTTAGGGGCTTGTTTTAGTCCGTACATGGCTTTCTTAAGCCCGCATACATGAGTCTTCTGCTCCTGTGTCTCAAAGCCCTTTGACTGTTCTATGTACACTTCCTCTTCTATCACCCCATTCAAGAACGTTGCCTTGACATCCATCTGGTGAATCTCCCATCCCATCTGCGCTACGAGAGAGATGACGGATCTGATTGAAGTGTATCGAGCTACAGGGGCGAAGGTTTCTTCATAGTAGATCCCTTCTTTCTATGCATACCCCTTAGCCACAAACCTGGCTCTAAACTTCTCTATGCTGCCATCTGCGGCATACTTGATCTTGTAGATCCACCTTGATCAGACAACCGATCTATTATGAGGTCTAGGGACTACATCCCACACATCGTTCGTCATGATGGAGCTATACTCATCCACCAGGGCATCTACCCACACCTAATGTTGAGCTACCTCCCGAAAACTAGAGGGTTCTCCGCCCTGTGCTACCAGTCCCTGGTACCTCTCAGGTTGCCTACGTACCCTCTTCCCATCTCTAGGGGGTTCCAACAAATTCTTCTGCATCCCTCAGAATTTGTTGGAGCGCTCGTTCTTCCACTAGTAGTGGGTGGATTTGCCTTCTCTCCTACTTGCTCTTCTTTGGAAGAACTTTCCTCAGAACCCTTGTGTCGTGGAGAGGCACTCAAGCCATCCTCTGCAGGTTGTTGAGGCTGTAGTAGTGGATCCTCCTCAACCTGCGTATATGTAGCCATTTCCCGGGATCTTCTAAAGGCTCTCTCCTCCATGAATTTCACGTCCTGCCTTACTACGATCTCCCTGTTTTCTGGAATATAGATGCGATATGCCTTCACATTTTCACTATATCCCACAAGATAACCCTTCTCCGCAGTCTGATCCAACTTCTTCCTCTTCTCATCGAGTACGTGGCAATACGCTATACTGCCAAATATCCTAATATGGCTCACCTCAGGCTGGTTGCATGTGAACACACTCCCAAGGGTCACCTTCCCTAATGCTCTATGGGGCACCTAGTTCTACACATACACTGTTGTATTGCAAGCTTCTGCCCACAGAAATTTGGGCATGTCTTGGTCATATAGCATTTGCAACTTCGACAATGGCCTTGTTCTTCCTTTCTACAACTCCATTCTGCTCTAGATTGTATGGAGTTGTCCATTCTCTCTTGATGCCTTCCTTTGCGAAGAAACTTGTGAAGTCTTTATCAATATATTCTCCACCATTGTCTGATTGCAACTTCTTGATCTTCTTTCAGGTCAAATTTTCTACCAAGGCCTTGAATTCTTTGAATCGCTCAAAGACTTCATCTTTGGTTTTAAGAAAGTAGATCCATGTTTTCCGGGAATGGTCATCAATAAAGGTAGCAAAATACTTTGCACCACTTAGAGCAGTTGTGGACATTGGTTCGCAGATGTATGAGTGTATCAACTCCAGTACACTCTTAGCCCTACTGTTGTTTCTTGGAAAAGTTGCCTTGGTGTACTTCCCTAGTATGCATCCCCTGCAGACCTCATCTTTTCTTGTGCTGAGTTCTGGAGTTCCCATGACAGTCTTCTTGAGGATCTTTAAGGCTCCATGATGTAAATGCCCCATTCTTTTGTGCCATAATTCATTAGAATCTCTTTCATTTGTACTACCGATTAGTGCCATTGGAGACTCGAGTTGAAGCTTATACAGCTTATGGCTCCTTACTCCAATTTGTGCCTTCCTTTTCCAGCTAGCATGTTTCACATAAACTTTATTTCCAATAAAGTATACATCATAACCCTTGTTCTGGAGCTACGACACGGAGAGTGAGTTCATCCCCAATCCTGGTACATGCAATACATTGGTGGCCCAAAGCTTGTTCCCAGCTTTTGTCTGAAATATTATGGTTCCTTTATGTAAATTTTTGTATATGTTCTATGCTTGATGGAACTTTACTTTTTATCCCAATATCAGTCAGCAATCACAAAAACAAGACAGTAAAATGTTGATAGAACATACCAGTAGATCGACAGAAGACAAGCCAAAAATATATGTGTGTTGGTGCGTTATGGCGGTCAGTAGGATGCTTCAACTAGGAAAGTCTCAATACGGTCAGCCAACCAAAAGTGTCACACAACCCTCTAGGACAGCCAGATCAGTCAACCCCAAAAGTCAACAAAAGTTAGCAATGTCAGTCAACAGTCAACGCAAACAGCAGCAGCAGCAAAGTCAACGCAGCCAAGTCAAAGTCAACGTCCAGCCTCGGGATTTGTGCCAAAAAATGCGGATTGAGGAAATCGAAATTTTCACCAAGTTTCGGGTCAGTTTGACCATGCGTTGACTAAATTCAACGCTGGTCAACGCTGCAGTAGAAACCCTAGGCTGAAAATTTCCAACGTGTGAAGAGAACAGACTCCAAAAAGATTCTCAAACCAACCAGATGAGGAGAGAGAATGTGATGTAATGGATGAGTGAAATGTCCTCCAACGTTGACCAATTTATATCCATCAATGAGGGTGTGTGACACAACTGCTGGGGCTCCAAACCTTCAGGCCGACCTGCACAGATTTTGAATAAATTCAAAATAAATGTTCTGCTCATCGGATCAAGGTGATCTTTAGATCAATCTTGGACCTCTCCGAAAGAGGAGACCAATAAAAATATTGGCATCTTCATCTGAGCATCACAACATGGAGTTTGGACCTAGTTGTCCAAAATTAACACTCCCTCTCAACTAGGGAGAACTCCATCCACCTGTGCAATCCAAACATCGTGCGTCATCCCGTCGTAACTTGCTTTGCTGGCTTCTTTATTTCAGAACAAAAGTGGGTCAGTCACAAAGACATCATTCCCGGCTGACAGATTCAGCCCAGAGGTTTGAAACCTCTATAGGACTCAAAAAGAGTCTCATACCAACCCGAAGTTGGTTTATCTGACCCGAAGTCAGTAGGAGGTCTGAAACCTCACTATACTTGATCCCAGATCAAGTGGTTGGACCGTGCCATCCTAGATAGAGAGTACGGAAATCTCTGATGGGTCCATCAGTCTTTTCTACTAGTCTCTAGCTTTTCCCACCTCACTGCCCAAATGAGAGGTACTTCCCATGAGTCCGGGACTCAAATGGGTAGGATGCATACGGGGCACAGATCATGATAGGTGAACCAACTCAATCATCATAACGGTGGCACAGCGGCACACCAACAAGGTTCCGCAAGCCTAGCCTTGTGGTTGCTTATAGCTCCAAGAAGCTATCCCCAAAGCCCCCCAGAGCTCCTAGAGCTCATCGTCCAACAGGACCCTCAGCATAGGGTTGTTCCATGATACCAAGATTCTCACGGAAGGTTAGGAACTTGACCTTCCCCAAGGGCTTTATGAGAATATCCGCGACTTGCTCATCAGTTCCTATATGATTGAGCCTTACGACGCCTCGCTGTACCATATCCCGAATAAAGTGGTACCTGATATCAATATGCTTGGATCGATCGTGGAACACGAGATTCTTGGACAATTGAATCCCACTCTGGTTATCGCAGACTATCACGGTGGTATCTAGCACATGCCCGAATAGCTCACTGAAGAGCTTTCGCAACCAAACTGCTTCACAACAGGCCATACTCGCTACAATGTATTCGGCCTCCGTGGTGCTCCAAGCCACCGACTTCTGCTTCCTGCTCATCCATGATATCGAAGCAGAACCAAGTGTGAAGCAGCATCCTAATGTGCTCTTACAATCCACCACACTGCCAGCCCAATCGGCATCAGTTTATCCATGGAGTGTCACGCTCTCGGAAGTGTATCTCAGCCCATGGTTTATCGCACCCCGAAGATATCTCAACAGATTCTTGGCACCAACCTAGTGAATGTGATGAGGCTCAACCATATGTTGACTCAAAGTGTTCACTGCAAAACATACGTTTGGACGGGTGTTCACTAAGAACATCAGGGCCCCTACGAGTTGATGATACTCAGTAGGATTTGCTAGCACAGGCCCAGCAGCGTTGCCACTCAACTTCTTAAAGTTGAGCTCCATCGGTGTTGACACGGACTTACAATCCACCATACCAAATCCTTCCAGAAGCTTCACAATATATTTTCCTTGAGAAAGGAAAATATCTCGCCAGGTCTCTACCAGACCTCCAGGCCTAGGAAGTAATGCATCAGCCCTAAGTCCTTCATTTCGAACTTAGCAGCGAGCTCCCTCTTGCACTGATGAATAAGAGGGTCATCACCTGTCAGGAAGAGGTCATCCACATACAGCACCAGAATGAGAGGCTTTTCTCTATCAACCTTGAAGTAAAGGTTCGGATCAGCATTACTACGAGTGAAGCCCAACTTCTTCAGGTAGCTATCTATCCACTTGGTGGGTGCTTGCTTCAACCCATATAGGGCTTTCTTCAACCTGTAGACATGGGTGTCCCGATCCTAGACTTTGAACCCTAGAGATTGCTCCACATACACCTCTTCCTTTATCGCACCATGCAAAAATGCGGTCTTCACATCCATCTGATGAAGACTACATCCTTGCGTAGCAGCAAGGGCTATGATAGATTGAATGGTGGTATATCGAGCCACAGGTGCAAATATGTCATCATAGTCTATGCCTTCCTTTTGAGAGAAGCCACGGGCAATGAATCTTGCCTTGAACTTTTCAGCACTTCCATCAAATCCATGCTTGATCTTGTAGAGCCATTTCGAGGTGACAACTGCTTTGTCCTTCGGTCTTGGAACCACATCCTAGACATCATTCTTCATTATGGACTCATATTCTTCGTGCATAGCATCCTTCCAGACTTGATGCTTTACGACTTTCTCAAAAGATCCAAGCTCAGATTGTACGATAGTACTCATGGCTGCTAGATACGCTTGGTATCTATTCGGCTTCTTGCTTTCATGGAATGTCCCCCTTGGGGCAATATGTCCCTTGGCATCCTCGAGAGTGTCCCTGAGCCATGATGGTCTCTTCCTCATCAAAGGAGGTGGATCAATCGGGTCCATCGGTCCTTCAGCATCGGGCATCGTCTCATCCTTCGGTTCTTCTTGATTTCCAGGCCTTGCTTCATGATCTTCCTCAGATCTCGAAAGATTGACTACTTTCCTCAAGGAAGCATCTTCGTCAAAGGTAACATCGTGGCATATCTCCACTTCCCTTTGACCAGGCACATAGACTCTATAGGCCTTCGAAGTTTCGTTGTAGCCCACAAACATTCCCTTCTTCCCAGAAGCATCCAGCTTGCTCCTCTTCTCCTTTGATACATGAAAATAAGCAGGACATCCAAAACTCTAAAATGTGAGACGTCAGGTTTCTTACCAGAGAAAACCTCTTCGGGAGTTTTGGGGTCCAGAACGGAATGCGGGCATCGGTTTTGTATGTACACAGCAGTGTTCATAGCTTCTCCCCACAAAAACTTCGATAGACCTTGGTCACATAGCATGGCACGAGCAGCTTCCACAATGGTCCTATTCTTTTGTTCAGCAACGCCATTCTGTTCAGGAGTATAGACAGTTGTGGTCTCCCTCCTGATGCCAGCTTCTCTGCAAAAGTTCTTGAACTCATTCGTTTCATATTCAGTGCCATTATCGGTCCTCAATATCTTGATCTTCTTCCCTGTTGAATTTTCCACCAAGTCTTTGAAGGTACAGAACCACATGAAAGCCTCATCCTTCTTTTTCAAGAAGTATATCCAGCTTTTGCGAGAGAAGTCATCTATGAATGTCATATAATAAGAACATCCTCCCAAGGATGTCATAGGCAACATACCAGATAGATCAGAATGTATCAATTGCAAGATATCAGATGTCTTTGTGACACTTGAGGGGAAAGGTCCCCTTGTATGCTTTCCTTCAGCACAGCCCTTACATACACCTTCATGATCATTTGTGAACTCGGGCATCCCCGTCACCACCTTCCTTGCTTCGGGAAGGGCCTTGTAGTGAAGGTGTCCAAACCTCCGATGCCATAGTTCAGTCTGTCGGATAGTATCACATGTCATCGCTCCCAATGGACTTCCTCCAACCTGGTAAGTGTATCAACTCTAAACCCAATCATGATAGCTTCCTTGAAACTATTCTTCCAGATGTGCGCCTTTCCATCAATGAATGCCACATTGAAACCTTTGTCTTCCATGGCCGATATAGACACAAGGGTCTTCTTCAAATCAAGTACGTATAGTACATCTTGTAAACAGAGGACTTGACCTTGAGACAAGTGAAGGGTCACAGTCCCTGTCCCTTTCACGAGATATGTGGCATTATCTCCAAGGATAATTTCCAGATTAGTATCCTTCTCAACCATATCGAAGGTGCTTCCTTGAACCCAGTGATGTGCCTTGAGGCACCACTATCTATCAACCAGACATCCATAGTGTCGGGTGGAGATGCAGCAGAGAGGGCAGATACAAGAATGAATTCATTTCTTTTATCAACAACATTTGGTTCCTCATACCTGGAATTTCTCAACCTTTTGAAAGGTTGCCCATTTCCATCGGAGGGAGCCTTCCTCTTTCCTTTGAACCTGTTGTTCCTTTGATTACCATTCCTCCGATTGTTGTTGTTGTCATCATCATCAGGAGAATCCTTCTTGAAAGGGCATTCTCTAGCATAGTGACCTGGCTTGTGACAAGTGTAACACTTTCCTTTCTTTCCTTGGGCCCCTGCTCTTCCTTTGTAACTTGGACCACCAAAGTTCTTCTTAGAATGAGCAGTGAAGGAAACATTTCCTTCAATTTCATATTCCTTCATCCTTGTCTCTTCTTGTACGCATCTCGATATTACTTCGTCAAAATCAAGTATGACATTGTTATTGAGAGTGGTAGTGTTGAATACATATCATTCGGATGAGAGACCTCCAAGTGCAGTGAGAACCATCTCTCGGTCAGCTATTGTCTCCCCAATAGCCAGCAGATTATTCCTGATTTCGGTCAGCTTCAGAAAATATGATTGAACAAATTCATCCCTGTCTTTCTTCAGATTCTTCAATTGGTTCTTGAAGAATAGGACTTGATTCGCATTATTGGCCTTGAACATGTTGACCAACTTATCATACATCTCCTTGGATGTGCCTTGCTCAAAGATGTAGGCAACCAGAATCTTATATTTTGAGTCCCTTATCATCAGCTTTGCTTTGATTTCCCCCTTCTTGTACTTTGTTTTGGCAGCAACAGTTGCAGTGGATGGAGGCTCTTGGATTTTACCCTGCACATAGTCCATGATATCTTGGTCTTCCAACATAAGATCCAATGTCATCTTCCAGGCATGGAAGTCATCCTTCCCAGTCAATTTGTCATCAGCCTTAAAGCCATTGTAGTTAGAGGAACCCATGCTCTTCTTCGGTGATTGCTACAAGCTAGGGCTTTGTCTTCACCTCAGCTCTGATACCATGTAAATTTTTGAAGATGTTCTATGCTTGATGCAACTTTACTTTTTATCCCAATATCAGTCAGCAATCACATAAACAAGAAAGTAAAATACTAATAGAACATACCAGTAGATTGACAGAAGACAAGCCAAAAATATATGTGTGTTGGTGCGTTACGGCGGTCAGCAGGATGCTTCAACCAGCGAAGTCTCAATACGATCAGCTATCCAGAAGTGTCACACAACCCTTTAGGACAGCTAGATCAGTCAACCCCAAAAGTCAACGAAAGTCAACGATGTCAGTCAACGGTCAATGCAAACAACAGAAGCAACAAAGTCAACGTAGCCAAGTCAAAGTCAACGTCCAGCCTCGGGATTTGTGCCAAAAAATGCAGATTGAGGAAATCGAAATTTTCGCCAAGTTTCGAATCAGTTTGACCATGCGTTGACCAAAGTCAACGTTGGTCAATGCTGCAGTAGAAACCCTAGGCTGAAAACATAAATTTCTCCTTGCTGAAATTTCCCATGTGTGAAGAGAGAGACTCCAAAAAGATGCTCGAACCAATCAGATGAGGAGAGAGAATGTGATCTGATGGATGAGTGAAAATGTCCTCCAACGTTGACCAATTTATATCCATCAATGAGGGTGTGTGACACAACTGTTAGGGCTCCAAACCTTCAAGCCGACTTGCACATATTTTGAATAAATTCAAAATAAATGTTCTGCTCATCGGATCAAAATGATCTTTAGATCGATCTTGCACCTCTCCGAAAGAGGAGTCCAATAAAAATATTGGCATCTTAATATGAGCATCACAACATGGAGTTTGGACCTAGTTGTCAAAAATTAACACTCTACCAACGGGGGTACATACATTTGGCCTTGTTTCCCATCGTGATCTGAAAGTTCATTTGCTCTTCTTGGTAGCTCGAAAAACATTCTCGAACTCCCGTCATGTGAGCAAATGCTCCGCTGTCAATATACCAAACTCTTGGAGAGGTCGTGCTTGACACACATGAAAAATCCTCTTCTAGTCTGGACACCAAAACTGACATGTCATGATCCCTCTGTTTTTCCATGTGTTCTAGAGGACTGCGTGTGCCCTTCCGAGCTGCTACTGCAACTATGTCAGATCTCAGTTCCATTGCAGAACCTCCTCTTCTGTCTTTTGCCTTTAGCTTCGATACCATGTGAAATTTTCAATCTGAAAATACTACTGCAATGATTGATTTATTTCACCTACTTATTTATAATAAGTTATTTACAGATGCTTCAGTAAATTTTGAAATAAATACAACTGCATTATTCACTTTAATCTTAAAGCAGAAGAACAAATAGAACAAGCATAACACAATAGAAACAACCACATGAACACAGTTATTTTTGGACAATTGTCCCCGGAAAAACCCAATGTGCGAAAACAATTGCAGCAGATGAAGGTTTATATTAATCTTCAGCAGTGAAAAGATCATTTACAAAATATATGACGAGCAGATCTTTTAGCATCCACCCGAGATGAATTTTCGGGACACTCCAGAAGAATTCTCGATATACGGGAGGTCCTCCTCTTCCCTCTGCGTCACTCTATGTGGCCCCTCTACGTAGTCACTGCGCTGGACTGCGTAAGTCTGCGTGGAGGGCTAGTGTTGCTGCTCAGCGTTGCTTCCCCTTCGTCTTTTGCCTACCTTCTCTTCGTCTCTGCTGACTTCTCCCTCCTCCTTCTGTCTCTAAAACCCAGCCTCCTCAACCTTACCCTCTGAAATCGAATTCTCTTACTTCAGAATCGATTTCCTTCGGGTACTGAGAATGTGCCCGACTTGCTTTCCAAATTACCCTCAAGCCTTCTCTTATAGTCTTATCATTGATGAATCAACAGCCCAGATTATATCCTTAATCAATGTCTCAGATTAAAAGATGACTTGATCTTCGTTTTCTAGAAGATTCGCACTTTTCTTTATTAATACCCTTTAATTATTTAATTTCTCTAAGATTAGACTTAGGGATCACTTTAAAATAATTAATTATTTTAATAAAACAAGATCCGAGTGGAATTTCCAGAAACGATTTATGGGTTCTCTGGAATACTATTGTCCAAGCCTCTCCTCAAAATTTGAGACCTGGAGCACTTCCCGATGCTATAAATCAACATGTTGTGGAGAGAAGCCCAGGGAAAGATAGCGATGGTTATATTAACGATACCTCCCCTAGAAATCTAAGCACCTGATGCCTCCGGCACTGCAGAGACTATGGCTCTGACGACTACAAGGTCACCATGTTAACCACTAAAGAAGTTCTAAACTTCGCAAGCTAGATGAGAAAGGTGGTCCTAGATTCTTTCAACCAAGCTTTCGCTTGGAGGTAGATTAATTAAATGCAAGGCTAATCCTAGGATGCAAATGCAAGACGAGAGATTAGTTTTAGTGAGATTTATTAAATGCCTTAAGCACTTAGAGACAAATTACAACGATATTCAACTTATAACAATGACTTACTTAATCAATGTGTAATGAAAATCTTCACTAAATGAGGAAATGCTTAATGAAACAAGATAGAAGGCCCCAAGGATACCAATAGATAATTGCTCATGAAATAAATAAATTCAATGCTTCTCTCAACAATGTTAGAATGTCAATCAACAACAGAGTGCCAATGTGTCAATTAGATACACAAGAGAGAGAGAGAGAGAGCTTAAACACAATTAGCAATTCTTACCACAAGAATACTCTTATCACGATTGTGATAATCAATTAAGTGCATTTAAGAATGACTTGATTAGCAAGGATATCAACTTAGATATGAAGCTCACTTGCAATACACAATATTAGTTACACTTGTCACAAAGAAATTCCACAAGAAATGCTTATTCGATATGACCATAAGAAACAACGTAACCAATTTAACCAATTATCCACTTCTTTAGCAATGGCAATTAGAGATGTTTCAATGATGCTAGCTACCAATGAGAGAATAGAGCACTAATCCACAACATGATTTCCCAATTCCATTAGCCTTTTAGAGCACTTGATACAATTCAATGAAGAGCACTTGTATGCAAATTGCAAAGATGCCAAAGGATGAATGCAAAATGTTGATGCAAAAAATGACAAGATTCTAACGAACCTTTGACCAAACTCTAGGCCCAAATCACTTCAACAATGAATGCTCATGAATTAGATTTGCTCCTTAGTTAATTTTAGAGCTTCTAACGGAATTTGTTACTGTTGCAACCTTATATTCAGAGGTCTGTAAATTTATATCAGACTTGCAAATTTATATACCAGTACTTTAGAAGATGATGCAAGATGTCAAGAATGAGCTAGAAAATCAAAGCAAGAGACCTTCCAATGGCTGCCAATTAGTTTTGTGACCACTTGGAAGCTATAGATCAGACTTTTAACATTCAGATCAGACATTAAAAGAGCATATATCAGACATATGTCAACTCAGAAGATCAGTGACAGTCCTCCAAAAAGGTGCCAAACAACCAATACCAAACGAGCTCCAATGATTAGTTAATGAAATTAAGTGATTGTTTAATGATTTTTTGTCACTTTTAAAGTTATTTATTAATGTTATGGAACTGAATGAATGGCTGTAGCAAAATAACGAAGAAAATGAGGAATAGAGAAGCAAACCAAGAGGCCAAAGGGCCTAGTTGAAGGTTAGAAGGCTTGGTGATGACTTCCACTTCCTGCAACCACAATGTTAGCAAGAGAAACCACTGCAAAACAAGATGTTATTCCACTAAAATAATACAAAAATCAGAGATGACTGAATATAGGGCTAGGGCAAGGCTACAAGGCTAGGAAAACCCCAACACTAGGGCTAGAAGAGGCAAATATGAGGCTACAAGACCAAAGAAGGCCAATGATGGGGAAAGAAAGGCCTAGGAAGACCTTGGGAGAAGGAAACAAGCCCACAAGGGTTGACGTCAAGTCCTAGAAGGCTGGTGTAGGGCAAGGGAAGGCCCTAACTAAATGGGGTCGCGGCACAAGGAGAAGGCCTTTTAGGGCCTGCGGCCAAGGCTTAAGCGGAGGTCGAGGCCTAGGAAAGGCTCCCCAAGCCTACAGGCAAGGAAAAAGAGAGTGTCGAGGGCCTAAGAAGGGGTTACGACCAAGGAAAAAGGCTACATTTGGCCTGCGGCAAACCTAGGAGGGCTAGCGGCTCACCTAGAGGAGGAGGAAGGGCCACGACTAGGTTGGAGGAGGGGACGGCTAGGCCTTAGAGGCCTCAAACAATTTTAAGAACCCTGCAATCATAAAATTTCTCCACAAAAATTCCCAAAATCACTTTCTCAGGGCCAGCGACTTCCTTCCTTAGCAGAACATTGAGTTTCTAGAAGCTGGGAAGCTAGATCTTACCCTCAAAGGCCTAGATCAACTTTCCTTGCTTGGATGAATAGCCCAAAAATAATTATTGCTTCAAACCTTGGAGCTATCACCTACACAAACGAATGAAAGAATTTCAAATCCCGAATACATACAAAATATTCAAAACCCTAAATACTTGAGTGCTACAAAATAAAACAAGGGTTAGAAATAATTTACAAATATTTACAATTAAAATTACAAACTCTCATTAGCAAATTAATTCCTTTTAGCACCAGATCAAATAAAAAAATTTGAGATTTATAAAATAAATTACATGGATGAATAATTTCAAAAGATAGACCAACCAAAACCATTCTGCAAAATAATTCACCACAACAAAAGCTTAGAGTCCAAACAAGGTCGACTCTTCCCCACAATCTATGAACTTGGAGCCCAAGGGCTAGCATACCTGTAAATATCTATAATTTCTCAAGATAAAACCATTAGATCATAAAGTTTCTGGAAGCTGGGGAAGCTAAATCTTACCCTCAAGGGCCTAGATCAGCTTTCCTTGCTTGGATGGATAGCCCAGAAATAATTATTGCTTCAAACCCTTAAGCTATCACCTACACAAATGAATGAAAGAATTTCAAACCATGAATATATACAAAATATTCAAAACCCTAAATACCTGATTGCTACAAAATAAAACAAGGGTTAGAAATAATTTACAAATATTTACAAATTAAAATTACAAACTCTCATTAGCAAATTAATTCCTTTTAGCACAAGAACAAATAAAAAATTTTGAGATTTTTAAAATAAATTACATGGATGAATAATTTCAAAAGATAGACCAACCAAAACCATTCTACAAATTAATTCACCACAACGAAAGCTTAGAGCCCAAACAAGGTCAGCGCTTCCCCACAATCTATGAACTTGGAGCCCAAGGGCTAGCGTACCTGTAAATATCTATAATTTCTCAAGATAAAACCGTTAGATCATATAGTGAATCAGATCTCCTAGGATAACTCGTACCAATAGAATGTTCTTATCACCGACAAATGAAATAACAATATAAAAATTATTTAGCAAGATCATGGATAAACACATAGCTAACACATACCATAGATCAGCAAATATAAGAACACCATGAACTGAACCTCAAAGTCTTTCTATTATGATAAAAGATGTTCCCAGCAGAGCATCAGCTCAATACAAGCGTTACAAAATTACCTCATCCAAAGATTATCCAAAGATCAGAAGTAGAAGCTCAATAGCTACTTTATATAGAGAAAACCTCTCCATGTGGAAAATAACAGCTAGTTGGCTTGATCCTCGTCAAAATAATCTCAACCATCGAAAATAACTTGATCATTTTTTAATATCCACTGTCAAATTTTTATTTTCGAGGAAAAAATCGAATTTCTCCTAAGAACCATTTTTTATCAATCCAAAAATTAATATTTTGGATTAATTTTGTCAAAAAATTAACTTTGACTTAACCACCAAGGTCCAAGGGCTCAATTTTTCTTAAAAATATCCATTTTCCCCTTGGTGGAGAACCTCCAAATATTGACTTCCTTTTGACCCACGAATTTTTAATTATTTTCCACTTGGAGAGAAATTAATTTCTCTATAATTATTTTTTGACCCAAAATTAATTAATTTTATGGCATCGGATTTTATTTAATTTTGCCAAAAAATTAATTAATTGACTGTAAATGGGATTTAATAATTTTTCCATCCTCAAATATTTTAGCCATGGTGTCTGACTGCGAGGGACCATGCACTTAAATATTTTTACATCAAAATAGTTACAATATCAACCCTTGAAAAGGGAAAACGCCTTTAGACATAAACTCCCAATAATTTACCCAATCCTGCGACATAATATGATCTAGTATGACACCAAGTGTATTTGTAATAAAATAGTTTAGCCATGGTGTACGACTGTGAGGGACCATGCACTAAAATTATTTCCAAACACACTTTTACAATAGACTCGAAAAACACTAGTACTCACCTAAGACCTTGTCAACAAATTCCACCCTAGCTTTGGGGTTATAGCTGGAAGAAAAACTTTGTCGATTAGGTGTGTTTACAAACACACAGAATTTGGGGAGGTTAAAAAACTTCCTAGGATGAAATCCTTTACCAAAATCAGAGGCTTACCTAGGTGTTGTTACAAAATTAAATGGTCATACTAGCATCATTTATAATAAAACTTGCAGAAATTGGGTTTACAATGACATATATACGTTAGCAGATGACTTTGATCTTTGGAAAAATTTAATGACTTCCTTGTACACTGCTTTCTTGAACTGTTGAAAAAAATTGTGGACAGCAATACCCAAGGCAAATATGCAATGAAAGGGTTTCCAATAGTGATTTTCAATGTAACAAGTTGCATTAAATCGTCAAGCAAACCACTAAGTTGAAGCAACACAAACTAGGGTTTTACCCTAGGGCTAAAAACTAGGACAAATAAATTTATGTATAAGAATGAAGTGGATCCTTGCCTATGGATTTGCATTAAGCCCTAGTTCATGACCTTATCCTTGAAGACACCAAAATTATAGAGAGAAGAATTGATGGACTAAGAAAGTGTTTGATCACCAACAAAGTGTTGAGAAATTAGGGCGTTTAATTCAAATTTCTCTTTCACGATAATTACTTGTGATTTCCTTATGCTTCTTTCACTTTATCTTTCGTTACATTATTATGTTTTCATCAAGTCAATTATCAAATGCATAAGAGACACAAAATTTAGGCTTTCAAGACAGGGCCAAAACCTCTCCCTCTTGGAGAGGAAAACCCAAAAGTAATTCTTCTTATAGATCTTCAATTGACGAGTACCAAGACCATGACAAAGACCCTTGACCTCAATATGTCTCCAAGACCTTGTCACTTCTCTTTCTAGGCTCCTTATGTTGATCTTCCCTCTCTACACCATGCTACGCCAACACTAGGGAAACTCGGTCCCTTACCTAGCAGCCCTTATTGATGCGCCTTCTATTGGTCCTCTTCAACTTCTAAGAAATTCCTCTTTGGCCTACTACGAAGTCCGAGATCCTTCCTTTGCTTGATACTCCTTGCAAGGTTCTTCTAGTTGCCAAGACACCTCCTTACACATTGATGTATTGAGAGCTATACCGAGACCTTATCCCTTTCTTAGCATCCCTTTGTAGTCTCTTCTTTTGTTGTATATCTCCTCCTTTTCTCGCACTATAGTTCAGACTTATATCACATATTCAAACCCAAAATGGAGAGCTTTTATTCCTTGTTGTACTGCCTTATTGCTTCGTTGGAATGTCTCTTTTCTTCGTACCAAATCACATAACTAGACGAGGTAGATTGGACCCAAAACGGAGGTAGTATATCCCTCTTCTTCCTTCGCTATTTTTCTCTTCTATTCCGCTCTCACTGCAACCCTTAATCCGCACTTGAATCACAGAACTTGTTCGAACTTGATCTCCTCAAATGAGGCTGCAGTCCCACCTTTATTTAGGGACTATCTCCCTCTTCTAGGCCAAATTGACTACTGTGGGTAGGCTGACATGAATGATGGTGGATCTTCAACGTGTATTGAGTTGACTTCAAGGAGCATATTGACAAGGTCTTGGAGCATATCTTACATCAACAAATTTTTCCTTTACAAGTGGAACAATACTTCATATACATGACTCTAAATTATATATTTATGACAAGATGACAAATCCCTAAAGATATCAAGAAGAAGTCTTTGACCTATAATAAAAACTTCCTTGCTCATGAAACCCATGATGCAAGTATTACAAAATACATTTCATTATCTTTGTCTTCTTCGTTACATAAATTCATAATTACAAGTTATTATGAAGACCGAACCTAGTTGCACTTTCCAACACTCCCTCTTAAATAGGGAGGTATTCATAATGGTACATGGTCTAAAGCAACAAAACTTATAGCTTGTTGACTTTAAATGTTAAAACACACAAAGGTATTTGTAAATAATAAATTAATATATATATATATATATATAATGTACAAGTGATTGAATGTTACAATGAGGGTCTGCTTATATACCTAGGCAGGTGCCCTTTCATGAATGGTCATGCCCATTAAGACATGCCTCTTCATTAACTAATCATTAATTAACTACAATTATGATTTATTATTCTTTTATCTATAATTATTCTATTTTATATAAATTATATTCGTAACATTGCCTCTTCCTTCAAAAGCTTTGTCCTCGAAGCTTTAATCGCTGACAATTCCTTCACATCGACGTTGGTTGTCTCGGCATGTATAATTTTTTAGTGAATACTCCCTTAGAATTTAGGGTTTATCCTTTTTTTTAATAAAATAATAACTCTCCTTTTTAATTTATTTTATTTTTTTAATATTTAAATTAATTTAATTATATAATTAATAATATTATATAGACATATTAATTATAATATTAATATTGTGTCACTATATAGTATATACAACCTAATACTATATATATATATATAGTGAATGAATCGAGCCTGTGAAACGAAACAAAGGGTTAACTGTTTGACCATGGCCTGGAAAAGACAGAGGATGAGTTTTAATCGAAGTCGGGGATGCCTTATCTGCTTGAATTTTTGGCAAGGAACAATTCTCAAGGAAATGATCTCCTTTTTTATGGCAAAGTTCACAAACATAGTTGGGGTGAGGCTTATCTTTGCAATCTTTAACATAGTGTCTGTTTGAAGCATTTCAATTGTAACATCCGCATTTTCTGCAGTATGATGGTTGATTTATGTAGTAAGCCACTTGACTTCCATAATCTTGGGTTGCTTTCCCAACAAATTCAGGGATCCTTTTCTCCTCCTCCTCTCTGGTGAAGGATCTGCAGGCTTCTTGATCCAGACTAAGCGTAGGGGGAGCTGTAGCGACAGAAACCCCAGCAGTGGTAGGAACCCCGGACTTAAAAGGAACCACAGACTTGGAAGAACGAGAAGAAGCTGAAACAGAGCTTTCTCTGGAGCTGATACTTACAGCAAGAGAATTGTTGTCTTTTCCTAATGATGGAAAAATCACGGTCTTGTCAATTTCAATAAATTCTTCCTCAAGAACCAACTCTACCACAACTTTTGTAGACACCTTTATCTTGTCTCCCTCCTGATACTCCTTTTGGGTTTCGAAATCGGTGATCTTGAATTTGGGGCTGATAAAATTATGATCTTTTGTGATTTTCTTTTTTAAGATCACTCAACAGCATGTTGACTTCTTTATCCTTGGCTGGAATTTGTATATGTGGGAAGTTTTTCCAGTCTCTGAACTTGTATGAAATATACTGCCGCTCTGCCATGTTTTCTATTACAGATGAACACAATCGATACCTTTTCTTCACAGGTAGGTAGAGGCGTGGACTGACAGCGGCACAATGCAGAGGTAAGCAGGACAGAGGCAATTTAGCTGCAAACCCCTCCCCGAATTCACGCTTAACAAGTGTCAATAAAGCCTTTTCATCTTCAACATCTCTTTTAAGCACACTCACTGACTCAATAAACTTTGCAATTGCCTGAGATGAGAAGTCTTCACTGAACTGCCCTGACTCTGGATATTTTTCTAGAATTATTGGAGAACGTCCTGGATAGTTTGGTGGAATAAGCAGGTGCAGCGGTTTAATTTGCATCTTAGATTGATATTTACAGAGAGCCTTGTATTCCTGGTCCAATGATATACCAAGGTAAGAAAGATTCACATATATTCCATTTTTTGTATCAGCATCAGTTACTGATTCAGGATTTATGTTCATAAAGGTTTTATGTTTTTCCTCCTCGTCCTTGCTGATCTCGAAACTAATGTCATATCATTTTATTTCCGATTGCTAGTATTTCCTCTTGTACAAGCTCTAATATATCCTTATCTCTGCAGTCGGATTCCTCTGCTGCATTAGCAAATCTGCAGTACTTCTGTAACCATCTTTCTTGCTCTATAAAAGGGATTTCATCAACCTTGCAAAAATCATCTTCCTCAATTGCTGTTGCAATGTCTTTTACAGCCATTCTGAAGGTATCTGGCTTCATTGATTTTATCTGTCTTACCAAGCGTTCCAAAGAACTCTCTGCTGCATGCTGCTCAAATTGCATGGTTGTTAAATCAGGCCAAGAAGAAATGTCAGGATGGGCATCATTGACAAGTCCAGTGGAACGTATATCTTGGTTAACAGCATACTGTGCAGGGCTAGAGGCAGGAGAGGAAGACACTGCTTTCTCTAATTCTTCTTTATTAACCTCTTTTTCATCCAGTCTCATTAAATCCCCTCCCTGGTTAGCAACTTTTGTAACAGAGCTAGAGACTGTAAACTGAAATGTAGTATATGCTTTTACCAACTCTTCATTATGATCTTCTTTCATGTCAAGTTGGATCGAACCCACATTCCTGTTAGAACGTTCATCAATGCTAGTTTCAGTCATCTCATGTTTGATTGGACCCAGGTTCTTTTTCTACAGCACCTTGAACAAGGCTGGAGTTAGGAGGCTTAATATTATCCTTTTTCATGTCAATTTCCATTGAACCCATGTCCCTCTTAGCTGTATCTTGAGCATTTGTGGAGATAGAAGGCCGAGTTTGCACTAGCTTTGCATTGTTAGGGTCCTCTTTCATGTTAATTTCGATGGAACCCATGTTCTGCTTAGCAGCATTTTGACCAAGGATGGAGGTAGAAGACTGAGTTTGCTCCAATTTTTCATTATTGAGGTCCTCTATCATGTCAATTTCAATTAAAGGTACGTCCCTGTTAGGAGCATTAAGTAAAGTGTGCTTTGACTTTTGATTATCAGATTGTCCCACAACTGAATTCAAAGCCATTTCATCCTTATGAACATTTTGACTAGTATGGCTGGAATGCTGAGACCGTTTATCAGAAGATTGTGGAACCGGAGTTGGAGCAGGACACAAACTTAACGACATATTGTGTGGCGAACAACATTCAAGGACATGCATGGTAATATTGTGCAGCGAACAACGTTCAAGGACACACATGGTAATATTGTGCAGGATGGCTCTGATTCCACTCAAGAAACAAAACTTATAGCTTGTTGACTTTAAATGTTAAAATACACAAAGGTATTTCTAAATAATAAATTATTATATATATAAAATGTACAAGCAATTGAATGTTACAATGAGGGCTTGCTTATATACCTAGGCAGGTGCCCTTTCATGAATGGTCATGCCCATTAAGACATGCATCTTCATTAACTAATCATTAATTTACTACAATTATGATTTATTATTCTTTTATCTATATTTTTTCTATTTTATATAAATTATATTCATAACATGTTCACTCTCAATCTGAAGAATCTTATAAGAAGAGTCTGATTGGTAATCTCATTTGTATAGCATCATATTAACCAACATTGTTACAGTGCAAGGCCTTGACTAACAGCTCCATCTCTCCACGAGACCATAAGCTACAATGTTGGTGGGACCAATGATGAGTAGACACCCTCATCATTGTCTCTCTTGGATCATATCCCACTCAGGTTCATATAGGATATGTCCATTAGGACTATTCTGACTGTTGGATTCCCAGTCCTCAGAATATACATCCTTCCACGACTACTCTTTTCGTGGATACCCTAATACATCCCCAAAAGAGTATCAGATGCCATACTATTACCCCAATCCCGCATTTTGTCTTCCAGGAGAAAACCAGAATGATGTGTCTATCTCTCCCTCTCAATTAGGGAGGACATACTCCACAAAGGAATGTACTCATTCATATACAAGGAATGTACCTAAGCGCCCTCTTGGCTTAGGAATTACCGGGTTTCTTCTGTGAAAATTTCTAAAACAAAATCCTACTGCAGTATCTGATATTGTTTCTCCTACTTATTATTTAGCAATAAGTTATTTACAGAAATTACTTCAGTAAATATCAAAATAAATTTTACTACGGTCTTCACAAATAAAATACTAAGCAAAATATAAAGAAATACAAGCACAAGAATGACAGAATTATTTTTGGACAATTGTCCCCGGAAAAACCCAATGCGGGAAAACTGGTGCAACAGATGAGGGTTTCTTTATTATTCCTCAGCAAAATCTCTTGTACAGAAAATAGCCAACAGAATACAAGAGTGTTATGAAACTAGCTCCAAAAATAGAAGAAAAGGGAGATCAACACCTTAGAAATCAGCCACTTCGAGAGGGCAACCTCCTTTACATTACATAAATGAACAATTATTGGATGATTCAAATGACAAAACCTCCTTTTTATATATGGAGTCCATGGGGTCACAATATAAACCTAGCCGACCTAATAATAATAATGTAAGGGCACAATAATAACAACAGTGGGGTTTTATGGGGAACAATAATAACAATATGGGGACTACAGGGGTACAACAATAACAATAACGGGGAAATGTAGAAATTTTTGAATCTTAATTCTTATGCAGAAATTATTACTATTAATATGGTTAAGCTTCTCCTACTTATACAAGTTATTAACTGAATAAATTCAAGTTAACATCAAAGCAAAACACTCCTTCTTAGCATCAAGGGTGTGCTCTAGCAATACATCACACTCATGCATTACATGATTTTGGGCACTGGTTCTGTGTTGTTGAAGCTTGGCCTCCTGCCACTCAACTCTGCACTGATGCTGCCATTCTGTACTGTTGCCCATGACTCTACCACTGCCACTGCAACCACTGTACTGCAGCTCCCTCTTCTTCGGAAGACCACCCTTTCCTCTAGTGGAAGGGGTTCTCGATCATTCCCATCTTCTCTCTAAAGTAAGTGAACTTAACCTTATTCAGAGCCTTTGTGAGAATGTCTACTACTTGTTCACCTATAGGAGTGTATCGTTCTGAACATAGTCTCGGATAAAGTGACACTGAATGTCAATGTGCTTCAACCAGTCATGAAACACGGGATTCTCGGAGAGCTTGATGCAACTCTGATTATCACACATGATCTTGGTCGGCTCTATTCGTTTCTTAAGTAGGTTCAAAATTAATTTGCGGAGCCATATGGCCTCACACGAAGCCGTGCTTGCTGCCATGTACTCTGCCTCGACTGAGCTCAGTGCTACGGACTTTTGTTTCCTGCTACACCAGGAGGTCATTCCTGATCCGAGACTGAAACAATACCCTCTGGTACTTTCCGATTTACTGTGCTTCCAGCCCAGTCTGCATCTGTGAACCCACTTCACTAAATTTCATTTTCCTTCGTGTACTTTAGCCCATACTCGAATGTCCCTCTCAAGTATCTGAGAATATGTTTAGTTGTTGCCCAATGAGCCCTCCTTGGTTCCACCATGAACTGACTAAGGGTATTCACTGCATAGCAGATGTCTGGTCTTGTATTGACCAGATACATCAATGACCCGATGAGCTGTCTGTACAAGGTGGGATCAGCCTCATCATCCTCTGATGTGTCTATCTTCTTCCAGTTAGTGATCATTGGCGTGGCCATGGGTCTATAGTCTTCCATCTAGAATCTTTTCAGAATCTCTGTCGTGTATCTTCCTTGCCCTAGGAATATTTCCCCTTCATGTTGCCAAACTTCTAACCCAAGAAAATAGTGCATCCATCCCAAGTCCTTCATGTCAAATTATGTTGCCAGATTGTCCTTGCAGTCCATGATGAGCTTGGATGACCCAGTCAAAAACAAGTCATCCACATACAAAACAAGAATAAGTGGCTCATCTCCTACACTCAAGTAGTATAAGTTGGGATCTGCGTCACTCTTGACGAACCCCATCTTCTGCAAGTAGCCATCAATCCGACCATACCATGCCCTGGGGGCTTGTTTCAAGCCATACAAGGCTTTCTTAAGTCTGCAAACACGAGTCTTCTACTCATGTGTCTCGAAGCCCTCTGGCTGCTCTATGTACACTTCCTCCTCTATCACACCGTTCAAGAATGCAGTCTTGACATCCATCTGGTGAATCTCCCATCCCATCTATGCTGCCAAAGAGATGATGGATCTGATAGAAGTGTACCGTGCTACTGGAGCAAAGGTTTCTTCATAGTCAATGCCTTCTTTCTGGGCATACCCCTTTGCTACAAATCTTGCTTTGAATTTCTCTACGCTACCATCTGCAGCATATTTGATCTTGTAGATCCACCTGGATCCTACAACAGATCTGTCCTGTGGTCTAGGGACTACTTCCCAAACATCATTTGTCATGATGGAGCTATACTCCTCCACCATGGCATCTACCCATACCTGATGCTGACTTGCTTCCCGAAAGGTAGAGGGCTCTCCAACTTGAGCTACCAGTGCCTGATATCTGTCAGGTTGTTTCCTTATCCTCTTCCCTTCTCTAGGTGTTCCAACAAATCCTTCTGCATCTCTAAGAATCTGTTGGAGTTCTCTGCTCGGTCTCCCATCAGTGGTGGGTTGTCTCACTTGTTCTTCCTCCTGTTCTTCATCAGAGGAGCTTCCTTTAGAACAATTGTGCCTAGGAGAGGCATTGGACCTCTCCTCTAGAGGTCGTTGAGGCTATACCAGTGGATCTTCTTCAATCTGCGTATCTGTGGCCATCTCTCGAGATTTCCTGAAGGCTCTTTCTTCAAGGAATTCTACATCCCTTCTTACCACGACTTTCCTGCTCTCTGGAATATAGACGTGGTATGCCTTTGCATTCTCACTGTAGCCCATTAGAAAACCCTTTTCTGCAGTTTGATCCAGTTTCTTCCTCTTTTCCTCTGGAACATGGCAGTATGCTACGCTGTCGAATATCCTGATGTGGCTCACTTTAGGCTTGCTACCTATGAACACACTTTCGGGAGTCACCTTCCCCAAAGCCCTATTTGGAACTCTGTTCTGAATATAGACTACTGTGTTGCAGGCCTCTACCCATAAGAATTTGGGCATTTCTTGGTCGTACAACATTGCCCTTGCAGCTTCTATTATGGTCTAATTCTTCCGTTCTACAACTCCATTTTGTTCTGGATTGTAGAGAGCTATCCACTCTCTCTTGATGCCTTCCTGCGCACAGAAATTTGTGAAGTCTTTATCGATATATTATCCACCGTTATCTGACCTTAACTTCTTGATCTTCTTTCCTGTAGAGTTCTCCAGCAATGCTTTGAAATCTTTAAACCGATTAAAGACTTCATCTTTGGTCTTCAAAGAATAGATCCAAGTTTTCCTGGAATAATCATCAATGAAGGTGGCAAAATATTTTGCCCCACTGAGAGTTGTTGTAGACATCAGACCGCAAATGTCAGAGTGTATTTACTCTAATACACCTTTGGCTCTGCTGCTGCTTCTTGGAAACGTTGCCTTAGCGTACTTCCCTAGTATGCATCCTCTGCACACATCGTCTTTCTTTGTGCTGAGTTCAGGAGCCCCTATGACAGTATTTTTGAGAATCCCCAAGGCTCCATGATGTAGATGCCTCATCCTTCTGTGCTATGCCATAACTCATTCAGATCTCTGTAGTCTGTACTGCCAATCAGGGCCACCAGAGATTCAAGCTGAAGCTTATACAGCTTGTGACTCCTTACTCCAATTTGTGCTTTTTTACTCTAGTTAGGATGTTTGACATATACTTTGTCTTCAATAAAGTATACAACATAGCCCTTGTTCTGAAGTTGAGACACCGAGAGTAAGTTCATCCCCAACCCTTGTACATGCAGAACATTCGTGGCTAAAATCTTGTGGCCATCTTCCTTCTGAAAAGTTACGGTACCTCTCCCGATGGGGGTACATTTTCCTTTGTTTCCCATAGTTATTTGGAAATTCATCTGCTCCTCTTGATAGCTCGAAAAACATTCTCGAACCCCCGCCATGTGAGCAGATGCTCCACTATCAATATACCAAACATCAGGAGGAGTTGTGCTTGACACACATGCAAGATCCTCCTCTAGTCTGGATGCCAGCACTTTCACATCATGTTCCCTCTGCATTTCTGCATGCTCTGGAGGACTGCGTGAGTCCTTTTGGTTGCATGAACCCTTCCCTTGTTTCATGTCAGATTCTCCCTTCCTGTCAACTGTGCTGCCCCTTCAGATCTGCAATTGCTCTAATACCATGTAGAAATTTCTGAATCTTAATTCTTATGCAGAAATTATTATTGTTAGTCTGGTTAAGCTTCTCCTACTTATACAAGTTATTAACTGAAAAAATTCAAGTTAACATCAAAGCAAAACACACAACAGATCTCTACCAATTCAAATCTAGAATAAGCATATGCACACATAAACACAGTGACACAATTATTTCTGGACAAACTGTCCCCGGAAAAACCCAATGTGGGAAAACCGGTCTCTGGCTGTTGGAGGGTTCTATTATTAAGAATATTTCTGAATACACAACTCTGGTTTCCAGATCTGGAAAAACCTACAGAAAAAACTCTAGATCTGCAGCTCCTGGCTGATCTAAGACCAAAAATACTGACTGATCCACACCCTCAAACGGGATTTACAGAACTCAACCAGATCTAGGCCTAGAAACCCCAGCTACCCCTGAAAGACACTGTTGTTGTTGTTGCTGTCGTCTGTTGCTGTTGCTGCTGCTGTTGTCATTGCTGCCTTTCTCTGCACTGTCCTTGTTGATCTCTTCTCTACTTCTTGTGTATTCTAGACCCTGGGATCAGATCATCCCCTTGGTCTAAATTCCACTCTCTGCAACTGAAACACATCTGAGAATTCTTAGCAACCCCACCCTAGAATCTCAGCTTAGCTTCAGTGCTCTGCCTCCATGTGTTTTACAAATGACCCCAAGCCTTTCCTTTATACTTTTCTCGTTGTCAAATCAACAGCCAAGATTAAATCTTTAATCAATGGCTAAGATTAAAAGAAAGCTTGATCCGTGTGACTTAAGATAACTTCATCACATGTTTAATTAAATTCACTTTAATTATTTTATTTTCCTAAGTTTTAACTTAGGAAATACATTAAAATAATTAATTAATTTAATATCTCCTAAACCAGATGAAATTCCCAAACCCATTTTTGGGTCTTGTAGATCCAGTGTACTCTAGTCCCTGCACAAAGTTTGGGAGCTAGAGCACAACTGATGCTACCCCAAATACACAAAATCTCAACAGGAAACACTAACAACAATAAGGGACTACACTAGTAATATAGGGACCTATCATGCCCCTATCCTTCAAAAAAGTGTTGTCCTCAACGCTTGAGTAGCTCTGGATGCTTCTGTATAAAATTTTCATCCTTCCATGTGGAATTTTCAGTGGGTAAGTTCTTCCACTTGATGAGATACTCTGAAATTGAATGATATCGTAGTTGTCGAGTTCTTAATTCTGTGACTGCTTCAGGTTCCAATATGATTTTTCCTTCCTCATCAAGTTTTGGCAATACTGTTTGAACTGGAAATTTGTCACCTATAACCTTCTTTAAGCATGAAACATGGAAAACTGGGTGCACTTGAGAAGAAGCAGGAAGCTCCAATATGTATGCCATAGTACCAATCTTTTGCAACACCTTATAAGGACCATAGTACTTTGGCGATAATTTATTATCCTTCCTAGCTTGCTCGAGGGACATTTGTTTGTATGGTTGTAGCCGTAAAAATACCCAGTCTCCTACATTAAAACTTCTCTCCTTGCGATGTTGATATGCCTGTTGTTTCATTCGATTTTGTGCCAAATTTAGGTTATCCTTTAAGAGTTGGAGAACTTGTTGTTGATGCTCGATGTGATCTTCCACTGCTTGAACCTTATAATTTTCTCTTAAAGATGATGTGATGGACGGTGGATGATATCCATAAAGTGCCATAAATGGGGTCATTTTTGCTGCAGTATGGAAGGATGTGTTATACCACCATACAGCCAGAGGTAACCACTTGACCCATTGTATTTGTTTATCAGATACAAAACAACGAAGATATCCTTCCAAACATTTATTCACTATCTCAGTTTGCCCATCAGATTGAAGATGATAAGATGAGCTATGGGCTAGTAGAGTAGCCAAACAAGAAAATAATTCCGTCCAAAAATTTCTAGTGAAAATGGGATCTCTGTTGATTACAATAATCTTTGGGTTTCCATGTAACTTTTGAATTTTTTCCATAAATGTAGTAGCAACTGTACTTGCTTTAAATGGATGAGATAATTCACAAAAGTGTCCATACTTGCTAAGTCTATCAACTATCACCATGATGACACTTTTCCCTTCGGACGTAGGTAAGCCTGTGATAAAATCCATTGAAACCTCCTCCCAACATTGACTTGGAATGGGTAAAGGTTGTAGCAGACCCGGGGTCTTAATTGTCTCAACTTTATTTTGCTGGCAAACCAAACATTCTGCCACAAACTTTTGAATATTAGATTTAAGGCCATCCCAAAAAAATTATTTCTTCACCCTGTGGTAAGTTTTTAAAAATCTTGAGTGTACTCCTACGGGAGAGGTGTGCAACTACAAAATAATCTTTTGTTTTAGTTGGGAATTCTTATAAAGATATAGGCGATCTTTGTACCATAAGGAATCAGTTTTCCAACTAAATATATCAGATGTACTGGGATCTTGCTGCAACTTTTGAATGAGTGTCCATACTTCTTTGTCATTCTTCTATTCCTCCCTCGCTTCAATTATCCAATCTGGTTGGATAATAAAAATGGCACAAAGCAATGCTTCCACCTCCTCATCCTTTCTTGAGAGTGCATCTGCGGCAACATTTAGCTTCCCTTTTTTGTAGATGATTCAAAGTCATAACCCAACATCTTTGTGACCCATTTTTGCTTCTCTTCTGAAGATACACTTTGTTCCAAAAAGTGTTTAAGACTATCATGATCAGTTTTTACCTTGAAGTATCTTCCTATTAGGTAAGGTCGTCATTTCTTTAGTGCATGTAGTATTGCCAACATTTCCTTCTCATAAATAGCTTTATGTAAATACTTTCCTTTGATTGGACGACTTTCAAAAGCAGTGGGTCTTCCTTCTTGCGTTAAAACAACACCAATTCCATTTCCTGAGGCATCACATTCCACAATAAAGGTTTTTGTGAAGTCTAGCGTAGCTAAGACCAGTGTTAGGCACATTGCCTCTTTAAGATGTTCAAAGGCCTTAGTTGCTTCGGGAGTCCATGAAAATGCATATTTCTTCAATAATGTTGTTAGTGGTACTGCAATTCTCCCATAATTCTTAACAAAATTGCAATAATACCATGTTAACTCAAGAAATCCTCGCAACTTCTTTATGGTTGTAGGGAATTTCCATTCCCTAATGGCTTTAATTTTGTTAGGGTCTACCTTAACACCCTCCCGAGATACAATATGACCCATATATTCCACCTCTTGTACCCCAAAGAAACATTTGGAGGTTTTTAAATATAATTTTTTCTCGTCCAATAGTTTGAGCACCCTGTCAACATGTTGAACATGATCCTTCCAAGACCTGTTGTAGATTAGTATATCATCAAAAAATACTAACACAAATTTTCTAAGGAAGGGTTTAAAAATGGAATTCATCAACCCTTGAAATGTAAAAGCTGCATTGGTAAGGCCAAAAGGCATGACTAAAAATTCATAATGACCCTGGTGAGTTCGAAATGCAGTTTTCGGAATATCTTCAGTCCTCATTCTAATTTGATGATATCGTGAATGAAGATCCAACTTGGTAAAATAAATTGCTCCATGTAATTCATCCAATAATTCATCAATTACAGGAATGGGAATTTTATCGTTAATAGTGAGCTTATTGAGCTCCCTATAATCCGGACACATGCGCCATGATCCATCCTTCTTGTGCACCAATACTACTGGAGCAGAGAAAGAACTTTGACTAGGTTTAATTATACCAGCCTCTAACAATTATGCAATCATATGTTCAATTTCGCTCTTTTAGGCATAATGATAACTGTAAGGCCTGATGTTTGGAGGAACATTTCCTGGAATCAAATGAATAGCATGATCATGATCACAAATAGGAGGGAGTCCCTTGGGAGTTTCAAACACCTTGGAATGATTGTCCAAGACATTTTGGAGATCTAGAGAAATAGATGATTTTGATGTTGGAACTTCTAGTGAGCATAATTGTGCAATTACGCCTCATTGTTCTTCCTTTAAAAGCTTTGTCATGACATTAGAGCTTATTATCTTTCCTGGCTTCCCTGTGATACCCCGTAATTCAACTTCCTTTCCTTCCGAAAAAAATTTCAAGAAAAGTTCTTGAAAATTAAAAGCTACTATCCCCAAGGATTGTATTATTGTAACCATTGTACTCCTTGTACAACATCAACACCTCCCCGTTGATTTATGGTAGCATCGAATGTGCTCTAGCCTTGTAACTTTGTATATAGGCTAGGACACATGTATTCCATAAAACCCAGAAATGGTTTTGGAAAATTTCACTTAGAGATGGTTTAATTAAATTAATTAATCGTTTTTTCATGTTTTCCTAAGTCTAAACTTAGGGAAACTGATTAATTAAAGAGTATTAATTAAACTAAGTGTGAATCTTCTAGATAAAGTCATGGATCACCTCCAAGTTAATCTTAGCCCTTGATTATGTTTTAATCTTGGTCGTTGAAGGTTCAACAGAAGAATATAAGGAGGGTGAAGGGCCTATGGAAAATATATTGAGACACTTGAGCCATTGAGCATTTTCGAATTTGTGTGAGGAGACATAGCTTTTGATCAAGAATCAAATTACTAGGGCAGGGTTTGCTAAGTGATTATGATTCAGTGATCAGATCCAGAGAGGGGCAGAAGCAGAGACTAGTCAGGAGGACCAGAAGTGCATTTCAGAGAGAGGCAGAGGTGACGCAGAGATAGACAGCGCAATTTTCTGAAGAGGTGATGCAGATGCTGCAGGAAATCACGTAGAAACAACCCAGTGTCTCTTGGAATCAGTTTGGAGATAGCTAGAGGCTGGGGTTTCTGAGCCAGGAGAGCCAAAATCTAGTCTCAAATTAGCCAGATTAGTTGCAGTAAGTGGTGACGCAGTTCCTCAAGCTTGCCCACATAGGCTTACGCAGATCCAGCACAGGTAATCACACAGAGGCAGTGAGGGCTTCACCAGCGCTGTTTTTGATTAGCCGGAGACTTGCAGAGTGAGGTATATCTCACAATTATATTTGATGTCTAGATTTCTCTAAAGGGTTTGCCGGATTTTGGCACCCTAGTTGTATTCAAGATTCTGCTACTTAATAATACAAACCCTCAGATCTGCTGCATCGGTTTTCCCAAGTTGGGTTTTTCCGGGGACTTAGTCCAAAAATAACTGTCACATGTGGATGTTTTTCATTGTATTTTGTTCAAATTGTTTCAGCACTTAGATTTATTCCGCAGCATTATTTGTGTAGACTGCTTCAGAAATTACTTTGATATTTCACTGTAATGAAATAATTATGAAACATAATAGAAGAAGTAATTCAAATTTGTTGAAGTAGGAATCCGAATCTAGGATTTTTCACATGGTATCAGAGCTTATTCAAGATGAAGTGCAGGTGAAACACAAGTGAACCAGTAGATCAGCGCTGAAGAGTCTGGGATCTGCGTAAGCAGCAGCAGACCCTCCCAGAAATTGCGTTGTCCAGGCCAGGAGGGCATTCCAGCGTAGAAAAGGCTCCCTCTGCGAGAGTTGACAGAGGGGTAAGCTTTTTCAGTTGCAGAAGAGGCAGCGTAGTTGTAGGACGCAATTACTACACAACAGTAAGAGCTGTTGCATAAGCGTCAGAAAAATTCTGAAAAACACAGTTGGGGATTTCTTGACCTCCGAGGGTTTCTTACTCAAAGAAACTCAGCTTTTTCCCGTGCAGCAGTAGAAGAAGTGACTTACTCCTCAAGGAGTACGTAATTCTAGCTGAGCAGAGGGTTAGAGGAAGATTTCGACAAGTTGAGGAGATGGCCAGCAATGGACTGCATGACCAAGATAGATTGGAGGGTGCCTCCAATTATGTTATTTGGAAATCAAGGGTTGAGTTTCTCCTTGATGACATGATCTGAAAGCCATCATAGATAGCGCAGTTGCAGAACCTCTTGATGCAGCATACCTGAGGCAATTCAAGAAGAATATGGCAAGAGCCAAGCGTTTGATCCTAGATGGTGTGAAGGATCATATCGTACCCCACATAGCAGCAAAGACCACTGCTAGGGAGATGTGGGTAGGGCTGGAAAAGCTATACCAAGGATCTTCTGAGCAACGGAAGATGTACCTTGAAGAGAAGATGTGGAATATCAGGATGAAGAACGGAGAGCGTTTTGACTTCTTGTCTCGGATTCAGGAAAACCGAGATCAACTGTCTGCAGTAGGATCTACTCCTAGAGACTCGGAGCTAGTAAGACTCACTCTGAATTCTGTTTCAGAGGACTATCAAGTCTTTGTCCAAAGTATGTTGGGCAGAGAAAGACTTACAGGACGGGAAGCGATATGGACAGCCTTACAGCAAGAAGAGTTAAGGAGAGATCTCCTAAAAATCCACTTGGAGGATGGCAGTAGCAGTTCAAAGGTCAAGAAGGAGGAAGAAGATAACACTGCCTTTGCATCAAAAAGGCAACAGAAGCAGAAGAAGAAAGATCTATCCAAGATCAAGTGCTTTCGGTGTGGAGAAATGGGGCATTATGCCACACAGTGTCCTCTTAAGAAAAAGGATAAAGAGGAGAAGGAAGACCCACAAGCAGGAGCTGCCAAGATTGAAGCAGAAAAAGATTATGCTATGTTAGCTCACATTTTGAAAGGAGAAAAGTGGGTTGACTTGGAGTTGTAGATCCAGAATCTACAAGGAGGCAGGATCCTTGAGTATTTCCGAACTCTTGGACCACATGTGAGCTACGACAGCCTAAAGACGATAGCAGGATGGACAGTTACAGCAGAATATGAGAAGACAGTGCAGTGGCTAGCAGTATTAGAGCTTGATCAGTGAAGAGAGGGAGTAGCAGCAGCACAGTGCACACTGGTGCAGTGCTCACGCAGTGCAGAGTAGCAACAGCATAGTATTTTCAGAGAGCTAGTGCAAAAACTAGCAGCAGTCAGTCTTATTTTTCAGTTGCAGATTTACTTGTCCAATTTTGGATTTTTTTTTGTTGCAATTAGCAACAGTGCAGCAACAGTAGTAGATGAGTAGCAGCAGCAACGCAGTGCACAAGTGGTGCAGAGCAGTACTCACGCAGTGCTCACGCAGTGTAGTAGCATGGTTCCAGAATTCAGAGGGAGTTGTAGTACAATGGCAGTTGGCAACAGCATGCAGAGTCAACAGAGTACAGTTGCAGCATTTTCTTGTGCAGTGTTGGTGAAGCAGCATCAATAGCACAACAGCAGATGTTCCAGAAGTCAGAGCAGCACATTGAGTTGTTTTGCTAGAGCACTTTCCTCGCTAAGAGGGAGTGTTGATTTATGGTAGCATCGGATGTGCTCTAGCCTTGTAACTTTGTATATAGGCTAGGACACATGTATTCCATAAAACGCATAAATGGTTTTGGAAAATTTCACTTAGAGATGGTTTAATTAAATTAATTAATAATCGTTTTTTAATGTTTTCCTAAGTCTAAACTTAGGGAAACTGATTAATTAAAGAGTATTAATTAAACTAAGTGTGAATCTTCTAGATAAAGTCATGGATCACCTCCAAGTTAATCTTAGCCTTTGATTATGTTTTAATCTTGGTCGTTGAAGGTTCAACAGAAGAATATAAGTAGGGTGAGGGGCCTATGGAAAATACATTGAGACACTTGAGCCATTGAGCATTTTCGAATTTGTGTGAGGAGACACAACTTTTGATCAAGAATCAAATCACTAGGGTAGGGTTTGCTAAGTGATTGTGATTCAATGATCAGATCTACAGAGGGGCAGAAGCAGAGACTGGTCAGGAGGACCAGGAGTGCATTTCAGAGAGAGGCAGAGGTGACGCAAAGAGAGACAGCGCAGTTTTCTGAAGAGGTGACGCAGACCCTGCAGGAAATCACGCAAAAATAGCACAGTGTCTCTTGGAATCAGTCCAGAGATAGCTAGAGGCTGGGGTTTCTGAGCCAGAAGGGCCAAAATCCAGTCTCAGATTAGCCAGATCAGTTGCAGTAAGGGGTGACGCAGTTCCTCAAGCTTGCCCACGCAAGCTTACGCAGATCTAGCGTAGTAAATCACGCAGAGGCAATGAGGGCTTCACCAGTGTCTTTTATGATCAACCAGAGACTTGCAGAGTGAGGTATATCTCACAATTGTATTTGTTGTCTAGATTTCTCTAAAGGGTTTGCCAGATGTTGGCACCCTAGTTGTATTCAAGATTCTGCTGCTTAATAATACAAACCCTCAGATCTGCTGCTCCGTTTTCCCAAGTTGGGTTTTTCTGGGGACTTAGTCCAAAAATAACTATGTCACATGTGGATGTTTTTCATTTTATTTTGTTAAGATTGTTTCAGCACTTAGATTTATTCCGCAACATTATTTGTGTAGACTGCTTCAGAAATTACTTTGATATTTCACTGTAATGAAATAATTATGAAACATAATAGAAGAAGTAATTCAGATTTGTTGCAGTAGGAATCCGGATCTAGGATTTTTCACACTCCCATTGGAATGGAAAGAATTGGACTATTCAATACATATTCCCCCATGGTTAGCTTGATATTATGGCATTTTCCAGAGCAATTTATAGTTCCTCCATTTGCAACCATCACTTGACACTCTGGTACTGGTTTTTCTGGGGACTTAGTCCAAAAATAACAGTCACATGTGGATGTTTTTTCATTATATTTTGTTCAGATTGTTTCAACACTTAGATTTATTCCGCAGTATTATTTGTGTAGACTACTTCAGAAATTACTTTGATATTTCACTGTAATGAAATAATTATGAAACATAATAGAAGAAGTAATTCAGATTTGTTGCAGTAGGAATCCGGATCTAGGATTTTTCACACTCCGATTGGAATGGAAAGCATTGGACTATTCAATACATATTCCCCCATGGTTAGCTTGATATTATGGCATTTTCCAGAGCAATTTATAGTCCCTCCATTTGCAACCATCACTAGACACTCTAGTACTGGTTTTTCCAGGGACTTGGTCCAAAAATAACTGTCACATGTGGATTTTTTTCATTGTATTTTGTTCAGATTGTTTCAGCACTTAGATTTATTCCGTAGCATTATTTGTGTAGACTGCTTCAGAAATTACTTTGATATTTCACTGTAATGAAATAATTATGAAACATAATAGAAGAAGTAATTCAGATTTGTTGTAGTAGGAATCCGGATCTAGGATTTTTCACACTCCCATTGGAATGGAAAGCATTGGACTATTCAATACATATTCCCCCATGGTAAGCTTGATATTATGGCATTTTCCAGAGCAATTTATAGTCCCTCAATTTCCAACCATCACTTGACACACTGGTACTGGATAAAGGAAGCAATTAAATTCCTTGGTTGCCTTACAATGAATAAAATTATGGGTACTCCCTCAATCAATCAACACTATTACATTTTTCTTCTTGATATGCCCTTCTATCTTGAGAGTTTGAGGGGTGGTAATTCTTGCCAATGCATTACAAGATATGGTCGGACTCATTTCTTCTTTCTCTATCGTTGGTTCCTGGTGTATATCCTCTTCTTTTGAAGTTTCTTGTTCATTTTCTTCCTCCTCTTCATAATCTATGTAAAATAATTTCTTCTCAGCACACTTATGACCTTTAGTGTATTCGTTATCACAACTGTAGCAAAGCCCTTTTGCTCTTTTTTCTTCCAATTTTTGTGGTTTCAACCTTGTAGGCTTCGTGGTAGGCTTCCTTGTCACCATAATTTTACTTTCAATTTTTCTTGCCAACCTGAATGCCTAACTCAATGAATCAAGTTCCCAAAGGCGAACCTAATGTTGGATGTTATCCTTTAAAGTCACTATGAAGACATCAATCCCATGTTCCTCTGGAATATCAATCACCCTTATATTCAATTTTTGGAAGTCCTCAATGTGCTCCACCATTGAACCCCTTTGTTTGAGATTTATCAATTGGCTAAAGAAGGTGTTGCTCTTTGTATCCTCATAATGTGCTATCATTTCCTCCGTAAAAATTGACTAATTGATAATTTTTTTATGAGAGCAAAGCCATCGATATCATACAAATGTATTTTGTTCTAAATGTAAAGTTGCAATGCATACCTTTTGAGTGTTTTGCACATTATGGAGATCAAAATATTGCTCCATTTGTAGTATCCATGTTATGGGATCTTTGCCATCAAACTTCCTCATATCCATCTTTGGAATATGGTGGGTCTTCCATCCAACATTAGAGTTTATGAAATCACGATTAACATTTATTTTGTTCTCATCATGAGTTTCTTGTACTACCTTTTTGCCATTAGGAATCATTTCTTGTATCAACTTTGTCAAACCTTCCTTCGAACCTTCCATGTATGCTTTTAGATCATTCTTAATGTCTTCCATGTTAGCTTCCATGTCATCCATCTTAGCTTCCATGCCATTCTTCAAACCATCCATCTTAGGTTCCAAAGCTTTCTTCAAACCATCCATCTTAGCTTCCACGCCTTTCTTCAAAACTTCCATTTCAGTTTTTGTTGCTCTTTGCGAGAGCAAAAGTTGTTGCACGTGCTCTTGTAATTTTGATATATCATGTTGCACTTCTTCCTCTTCATGAGTCATAGTAGAGTCTTCTGAGGGCTTAATGGGTGTTGAATTACTTTTAAGGGGCATTTTAAAACCCAATACTGATATTTATGCTTCAATATACCATTGGAATCACTTCAAACTGATTTTTCAAACAAGACTTATGCAGTTTGAAATAAAATACACACTCTTTTCTTGCTTTTGAGGAGCTCGATATTGAAACTGATGTATCTCTGTAATTTCATATCCCTGAGATTTTATCTTCAATCCTTTAGTAGCCCTCTGAATCTTCTTTCCAATGCCACAGATCTGACCTAATTTGGATTCTTCAAGACAAATTTATGCCCAATCTCCCACAATGACCTAATTATAAACTGGTTCAGTAGAGCGAACTTGTACGACGTGCCACGTGTCACTGTTTCCTCCTGCTCTGAAATTGATGCATAGGAAACTACAATCTGTGTACTTTCGACCACCTTTTACTGAATTGCAATCTGATGCTCAGAGAGAGAGTTATGACGATTTTCGCAAGGTTACCTCTTTGAGATGAAATTCAGGAGCATGCAAAAACCCTAATTTCCACAAATCATATCTCCGAAAATATTGCGAACCAATATCTGAAATATTTACAGGACGTTCCTCAGGATTTGTTCGAAAATGGGTTTTTTTGTAGCTTTTGAACCTTTGTAGAAAAAAAGTTATAGTGAAAATGTCACACTAACCTGTTTGAAGCAGCGAAACCCTAGAATCCAAAGCTCTGATACCAAATGTTATGAAACCAGCTCCAAGAATAGAAGAAAAGAGAGATCAACGCCTTAGAAATCAACCACTTCGAGGGGGCAACCTCCTTTACATTACATAAATGAACAATTCTTGGATGATTCAAATGACAAAACCTCCTTTCTATATATAGGAGCCTATGGGGTCACAATATAATCCTAGCCGACCTAACAATAATAATGTAAGGGCACAACAATAACAATAGTGGGATTTTATGGAGCACAATAATAACAATATGGGGACTACAAGGGTACAACAATAACAATAAGGGGGATACACTAACAACAATAAGGGACTACATTAGTAATATAGGGACCTAACAAAGTGGGATATCTGTGAGAAATCTACAAACAATTTCCTCACATGCTTCTCAGTGAATTTCTGACCCTAGAGAGCCCCTGACCCTCTCTGCGTCTCACTGCATCAGCCTCTGCGCAGTGACTGCAAGGTCTCAGCGTCACAGCCTCTGCATTACATTTGCCACTATGTCACTGTCTCTGCGTTGTCCCTCCTCTGCGCTGCCTCTTCCGGTCAGATTCTGTACTCTCAGCTCTTGCTGATGCCCTCTCTCTTTCCACCCTGCAACTCTCCCTCTGAATCAATTTCTCGTGCCTAACTTCAGCCAGTGAGAAAATCGATCTTTTTGGGTAATTGAGTATCTTCCCCGATGTATTTTCCGAATGACCCTCAAGCTTTCTTAAACAATCTTCTCGTTGACATTCAACGGCCTAGATTAGAAGCTAATCAATGGCTAAGATCATTTTGACTTGATCCTCGCCTTCTTCTAGACGTTACACCCACAGTTTAGATTAATCCCCATTAATTATTTTAATTTCCTAAGTTTAGACTTAGGGTCACATTAAAAATAATTAATTTATCAAATAAAACCGTCTCTGGGTGCAATTTCCCAAAACGATTTCTAGGTTATCTGGAATACATGAGTCTAAGCCTCTCCACAAAATTTGAGACTTTGAGCACATCTAATGCTACCAAAAATCAACACTCCCCCTTAGCAAGGAATGCGCTCTAGCAAATATGCCCTGCTGCATACGGCTCTGATTCTGAAGCATCTCCCTCTGCACTGTTGATGTCTGACATGTTGTCCACCAACTACTATGTTGCTGCTACATTGTACTGTCGCTAACCCTGCCACCATTAACACTGCATCCGTACTGTAACTCCCTCTCAAATGTTGCATCTATGGTTGAGATATCACCTGTTTTTGCTACTGAAACGAATTCTCTATCATACCCATTTGCTCCCTAAAGTGAACAAAATTGGCTCTTCCTAGAGCTTTGGTGAGTAAGTCTACCACCTAATTCCTTGTGGGAACGTACTACAACTGTACTGCCCCTCGTTGAACAAAGTCTCTAATAAAATGACACATGACGTCAATGTGCTTTGACCGATCATGAAATACCAGATTCTTAGAGAGTTTGATACAACTCTGATTATCACAATAGATACTGGTCACTTCCATTTTCCTTCTGAACAAATTCACTAACAGTTTTCTAAGCCATATGGCCTCGCACATAGATGTGCTTGCTGCCATATATTCCACCTCCGTTGAGCACACTGCTAAGGATTTCTGCTTCCTACTACACTAAGAGGTCATCCCTGATCCGATGTTGAAGCAATACCTTGTGGTACTCTTCCAATCCACTGAACTGCCTACCCAATCTACGTCTGTGAAACCGCTCAATCTGACATCATCTCCATGGGTGTATTTCAACCCGTATCCGACTGTTCCTCACACATATTTGAGAATGTGCCTTGCTGCTGCCCAATGTACCCTCTTCGGTTCTACCAAGAACTGACTAAGGGTGTTAACAGCAAAGCAGATGTCTAGCCTGGTGTTGACCAAATACATAAGAGACCCAATGAGCTGCATGTAAAAGTCCACTTCCTTGTCTCTTGATGCATCTATCTTCTTCCAGTTGGTTATCATGGGCGTTGCCATGGGCCTGCAATCCTGCATCCTAAATTTCTAAAGCATACCTTCCTTGTCCTAGGAATATTTCTCCATTCTTCTACCATACCTCCAACCCTAGAAAGTAATGCATCAACCCCAAGTCCTTCATGTCGAATTCAACCTCTAATTTCTTCTTGCAGTCCTTTATGAGCCTAGATGACCCTGTAAGGAACAGATCATCTACATACAATAACAGAATAACTGGCTCATTCTCTAGCATCAAATAGTAGAGATTGGGATCTGTGTCATTCTTAACAAATCCCAACTGCTGCAAGTACCCGTCAATCTGACCGTACCATGCTCTGGGTGTCTGCTTGAGCCCATATAGAGCTTTCTTCAGTCTACATACATGAGATTTCTTCTCATGACTCTCAAACCCTTCAGGCTATTCAATGTACACCTCTTCTTCGATCACCCCATTCAATAATGTTGTCTTGACATCCATTTGGTGAATTTCCCATCCCATCTACGCTGCGAAGGACACAACAGATCTGATGGAGGTGTATCTGGCAACAGGGGCAAAGGTCTCCTCATAATCGATTCCTTCCTTCTGTGCAAACCCCTTGGCCACAAACCTAGCCTTGTACTTCTCTATGCTGCCATCTGCAACATACTTGATCTTGTAGATCCATCTCAAACCCACAACTGATTTGTTCTCTGGTCTAGGCACAACTTCCTAAACTTCACTAGTCATGATACGGCTATACTCCTCTGCCATGGCATCCAGCCAGACCTGATGTTGTACACCCTCCTGAAAGCTAGAGGGTTCTTCAAACTGTGCTACCAAGGCTTGGTATCTGTCAGGTTGTCTACACTGCCTTTTCTCGGTTATAGGAGCTCCAATAAACTCCTTTGCGTCCCTCAGCATCTGGCATACTTCTCTGCTAATTATGCCACTGGTGGTGGGTGGCTCAACTAGTTCTTCTTCCTATTGTCCCATCTGTTGTGAACTATCTAGATTTTCCTCACCTGAGGAAATATTGGTTCTAGTTACAGTGTTTGATCCAGATATCTGTCCACCTACTAGTTCTTCCCCTTGTTGCTGTTGTACAAGAGGAACATCCTCAGACTTCTCTCCAGGAGGCATCTCTCGGGATTTCCTGTAAGTTCTGTCTTCCATGAAATTTACATCCTGTCTCACTACAATCTTCCTGCTGTCTAGAATGTAGATATTATATGCCTTCGAGGTCTTACTGTATCCTACGAGATATCCCTTCTCTACGATCTGATCTAGTTTTCTTCATTTTTCATCTAGAATGTGACAATATGCCACACTTCCAAATATCCTGAAATGTCTCACTTATGGCCTCTTCCCTATAAAGATACTCTCGGGCGTTCTCTTGCCCAAAGCCCTATGAGGAGTCCTATTCTGGATATATACAGTTGTGTTGCATGCTTCGGCCCATAAGAATCTAGGCAGATCCAGATCGTACAACATTGCTTTTGCTGCCCCAACAATAATCATGTTCTTCCACTCTGCAACCCCATTATGCTCCGGATTATATGAAGTTGTCCATTCTCTTTTGATGCCCTCTCTTGCACAGATTTTTGTGAAGTCCTTGTCAGTGTACTCTCCACCATTATTTGAGCGTAATACTTTTATCTTCTTCCATGTCAGGTTTTCAACCAGAGCTTTGAATTCTCTGAACCTATCAAAGACCTCATCCTCGGTCTTTAAGAAGTAGATCCAAGTTTTCCTGGAGTGGTCATCAATAAAGGTGACGAAATATTCGCCACCACTAAGAGCTCTAGTAGACATTGGTCTGCAAATATCTGAGTGTATCAACCCTAATACACATGGAGCCCTCTTGTTGCTTCTAGAATATGTTGCTTTAGCGTACTTCCCTAGTACGCATCCTCTACACACACCATCGTGCTTAATACTCAAGACTGGAACTCCCGTAACAGTTTCTCTACGTATTCTCATAGCTCCATGGTGTAGATGCCTCATTCGTCTGTGCCATAGCTCATTCAGGTCCTTTTCTCCATTGAGATCACTACCTATTAGTTCCATTGGAGACTCGAGTTGCAACCTGTAAATTTTGTTGCTTCGAGTTCCAATTTGAACCTTCTTCCAGCTTGGATGCTTAACGTATACTTTTCTTTCAATGAAGTACACATCCTATCCCTTGTCCTGCAACTAGGACACTAAAAATTCATTCCCAATACTGGCATATGCAGCACATTCGTGGCTCGGAGGCTATCTCCTGCTTCTGTCTGAAATGCTATGGTCCCTCTTCCTACTAGGGTACACTTCATTTTGTTTCCCATAGTAATTTCGAAATTCATCTGTTCTTCTGGATAGCTCGAGAAATATTCTCGAACCCTAGTCATATGAGTTGAAGCCCCGCTATCAATGTACCAATCATCGGTTGATGCAGAGTCGATAAACACGCAAATTCCTCTTCCAATCTGGAAGACAACTCTGAGATGTCATGATCTTTCATCATTCTTTTTCTTCTCTCTGGCAGCCCTTGCAGAAAAATGTGTAATCCCTCTGGGGGTCAATTTGTTGTCAATGAAGCACCACGACTTCGCTTCAACGCAGATTCTTCTGTGCCTTGGCTTGGTCTAGCTCAGATACCATGTGAAAATTTCTAAAACAAAATCCTACTGCTGTATCTGATATTAGTTCTCCTACTTATTATTCAGCAATAAGTTATTTACAAAAATTCCTTCAGTAAAAATCAAAATAAATTCTACTGCAGTCTTCACAAATAAAATATTGAGCAAAATATAAAGAAATAAAAGCACAAGAATGACACAATTATTTTTGGACAATTGTCCCCGGAAAAACCCAATGCGAGAAAATTGGTGTAGCAGATGAGGGTTTCTTTATTATTCTTCAGCAAAATAGAAGAGGAATATCTATGAGAAATTTACAAACAATTTCCTCACATGCTTCTTAGTGAATTTTTGATGTTGGAGAGCCCCTGAGCCTCTCTGTGTCTCACTGCATCAGCCTCTGCACAGTGACTGCGCAATCCCAGCGTCACAGCCTCTGCGTTGTATTTGCCACTGCGTCACTGTCTCTGCACTGTTGCTCCTCTGTGCTACCTCTTCCGGTTGGATTTTTTACTCTCGGCTCTTGCTGGTGCCCTCTTTCTTTCCACCATGCAACTCTCTCTCTGAATCGATTTCTCGTGCCGAACTTCAGCTAGTGAGAAAATCGATCTTCTTGGGTAACTAAGTATCTGCCCCGGTGTATTTTCCAAATAACCCGCAAGCTCTCTTAAATAATCTTCTCGTTGACATTCAACGGCCTAGATTAGAAGCTAATTAATGGCTAAGATCATTTTGACTTGATCCTCGTCTTCTTCTAGAAGTTACACGCACAGTTTAGATTAATACCCATTAATTATTTTAATTTCCTAAGTTTAGACTTAGGGTCACATTAAAAAATAATTAATTTATCAAATAAAAATGTCTCCGGGTGGAATTTCCCAAAACTATTTATGGGTTATCTGGAATACATGTGTCTAAGCCTCTCCACAAAATTTGAGACTTGGAGCACATTCGATGCTACCACAAATCAACATCTTCCAAGAAAGAAACTTATTACCAGGCTCCCTCTTAACCAGGGACCTGCAGCAGCAATGATGAAAACACCCAGTTGCTTATGAAGGACTCCTTCCTTTAATGTCATGAATTTCTTTGTTGTTGATGAGTCTTCATCTTTGGAATCTCTACATAGGGCACAGATCATTTATCACTTTCATCCAAGAGTCACATCTTATATCAAAAAATGATCCATCAATCTTCTTATGTATTCTAGCTCCATGCCTTGCTGCTTTCCTTAGAACCATACTTCTTCCAAGGATCTTTCATCCTGCCATATGGTTGTCAACCTGTGGAAGACATATACTTCCCCTTGGCAACCCTGCATAAGCTCATCAGATATTAATTAATTATAAATATGAACTTTAAATCAAAAGCTACCTTAGTGATGATATTTCACCATGACATCTTCTTGTAGGCATCGACATCCTTTGTTTACAAATTAGCACATCTCCTAAAGACATGTATTGTCAACGGTCTCCATCTTTTCCAGACTTCTATCAAAGTCTACATATCTTCCCTGGAGATTTTCTAGTCAATTCTTCTAGGCTTCCTCGAATGTTGACTGCTTCTTTCCATGATTGTACTTCCCACGATCTCTTCCTTTCTCTTTCTCCGCACAATTTTATTTCATTCCTAGGAACTTCCATTGTGCAGTTCCTTGGTAATGTATAATCACCTCATATTCCATATGAGGACATATTATGTTGATTTCATCTAGTGTAGATCATGCCTTACGGCAACTTGTGCATCGGAAGAGTTTTTGCTTTCTATTTTGATCATACTTCTAAAGATAGAAGCGTACTACCTGCAACCATATGACATGACTTCATAGCATCTAGTGTCAGCATATATATACATGTACCTCATTCTTTTCCATTTGAGTCATCCTGCAGCAGGTTTCCTTAGAATGAAGAGTTTTATTCCCGTGACCTTCTTCATCAATATGTCATCATATCCTAATGCCAGAATATTGCAAGTTAGAATTCTCGATGAAACCTTTTGCTTTCTTTCTAACTAGTGAATCCAAAGAAGATTCTATTAGAAAATGTCAGCACCTGCTTCCATATTGATTATTGAATGATGGCCCTTGATCTTGATGACTACCTTCTATAAATGTTGTTTTTCAGTGAGGTTCCCAAGAGCCACTTATCTCATAACATAGTTGTCACATAAATGTGTTACAGACAACCTCCTATGACTAGTGCATACTCCTCCTTCAATGCTTCCATCATGATGCCAATTCTAAAGTGATGTATCTATCTAATATACAATGCTTCCTAACATACTATTTTACAACCGACAGATACCTCTTAAAGAGGAAGATGATCTTAATCATAGTATAGATCTTTCACTTCTTCTTTCTTAGGTTTATTTGAATCTGTTTCTTCTATTTCTCTGGCGACATGGGCTTCTTCCTTTTTCCTCTTGTCCTAATTAGATTTGGGACAATCCTTCTTATAGTGCCCAAGTTCATTACATCCATAGCATCGTAACTTATCCATGTTTTTTCTTTTCTTCTGAGGACCAAACTTACCAAATCTTCCCTACAGGCTTGATTCTCTTCCTTTGATCCTATATCAACTTTAGCTTTTAACCTCGTCTCTTCTATCTTACAAAGAGACCATAGATCCTGGAATGGTGTTACTTCTTTCTTCCCATAGATACTTGAAGTGAAGTTTCCCCATCCCTCTGATAGAGCATTCAGCACCACTGTAGTCATTTCTCTATTAGATATTACTTCTCCCAATTCCGAGAATAGCTCCTCCAATTTGTCATATATTTCATTAGAAGATTCTAGTTTTGATACATAGGGGATGCGAGAGTCCTTTATGGATTCCATAAGAATCCTCTGAGCTCTTATGTCTCCCTTCATATATTTGGCATCTGCTTGAGTATCTTCTTTTGAAGGTCTAATCGTTGACCCTTTGATATAGTCCATGACTTCATTCTCAATAAGATTTAGATTTGTCCTTTTCTTCCATGTAAGAAAGTTTGAAACCCCAAACAATTTGTTTCTTTCTTTGCAAAAAGACATTTTGACAGATTCAAATGAAGTCATAAATATACTTACTTTGGTAGATGATTTTCTTCCTTAATTGGCTTCTTCCTCGTTGATGATGTAGATAGTAGTAGAAGCTCCCTCTTAGATAGACTTCTTCAAGAGTAGTATAAAGCGATAGATCACCTTGGATCCTTGATGATGATGATGATGATCAAGGACGGCTTGAGGATGACTTCAGCAAAATGATGATTTGATAATGTCTCCAATAGTGTTGACTTGGCTTCAATCACGAGATAGCTTTAGATTCCTTGAAGATAAAGATCACCTCCTGGATCTTGCTTTTCCTCTTGAGAGGACCTTGATGTATAAGTCCTTTAAGTAAGATTTTTTGTCTTCTTGCAATGACTTGAGGATTTCTCCACTTTCTGCAAACTTCTCCTTCCGAAATGAGTGAAGATCTTCTTAGATCTGAAAATTGACTCTTCAATGTAGATCCCTTTCTTTTGCTTTGATGTCTTCTAGACAACTTTGATCCTTGATGACTTCCTTGAAGCTTTGCTCCTTGTGTCTTCTATCTAAACTGCCCTTCTTTGTCTTCAGCACCTTAGCTCTGAAACCATGTTGAGAAATTAGGGTATTTAATTCAAATTTTCTTTCATGATAAATACTTGTGATTTCATTACGCTTCTTTCACTTTATCTTTCGTTACATTATTATGTTTTCATCAAGTCAATTATCAAATGCATAAGAGACACAAAATTTAGGCTTTCAAGCCAGGGCCAAAACCTCTCCCTCTTCGAGAGGAAAACTCGAAAGTAATTCTTCTTATAGATCTTCAATTGACGAGTACCAAGACCATGACAAATACCCTTGACCTCAATACGTCTCCAAGACCTTGTCACTGCTCTTTCTGGGCTCCTTATGTTGATCTTCCCTCTCTACACCATGCTACGGCAACACTTGGGAAACTCGGTCCCTTACCTAGCAGCCCTTATTGATGCGCCTTCTATTGTTCCTCTTCAGCTTCTAAGAAATTCCTCTTGGGCCTAATACCAAGTCCGAGATCCTTCCTTTTCTTGATACTCCTTGCAAGGTTCTTCTAATTGCCAAGTCACCTCCTTACGCACTAATGTACTTAGAGCTATACCAGGACCTTATCCCTTCCTTAGCATCCCTTTGTAGTCTCTTCTTCTATTGTATATCTCCTCCTTTTCTCGCACTATAGTTTAGACTTATATCACAGATTTAAACCCAAAATGGAGAGCTTTTATTCCTTGTTGTGTTGCCCCATTTCTTTGTTGGAATGTCTCTTTTCTTCGTACCAAATCACAAAACTAGACGAGGTATATTGGACCCAAAACAGAGGTAGTATATCCCTCTTCTTCTTTCGCAATTTTGCTCTTATATTCTACTCTCGCTGCAGCCCTTGTTCCGCACTTGAATCATAGAACTTGTTTGAACTTGATCTCCTCAAATGAGGTCGCAGTCCCACCTTTATATAGGGACTATCTCCCTCTTCTAGGCCAACTTGACTTCTGTGGGTAGGCCAACATGAACTAGTGTGTAGACCGACATGAATGAAGGTGGATCTTCAACGTATTGAGCCGACTTCAAGGAGCATATTGACAAGGTCTTGGAGCATATTTTACATCAACAAATTTGTCCTTTACAAGTGTAACAATACTTCATATACGTGACTCTAAATTATATATTTATGACAAGATGACAAATCCATAAAGACATCAAAAAGAAGTCTTTGACCTATAATAAAAACTTCCTTGCTCATGAAACCCATGATGCAAGTATTACAAAATACATTTCATTATCTTTGTCTTCTTCATTACATAAATTCATAATTACAAGTCATTATAAAGACCAAACCTAGTTACATTTTCCAACACAAAGTAGACCAGCCCTTGTCCTTTGGGAGAATGAAGCCTATGCTTTGATAGGATAGCTAAGAAGTTTCAAAGGAGGCTGAAATTTTGAATCCCTGCCAGCAAACTTCAAGTAATTATCTATGCAAAGGATATTGTACTTTTCATGGGAGAGCTAACAAGGGTTCACCAATAGGAAATTCATTCGCATGTTATGTATGAGTTATGCATGCACTAGATCCTCTAGATAGCATTCAATATATTTTCAGCAAATTAGGGCACAATTAGCGCAACCTAGAATCAACATTATTCCATGCATTAGACATAAAGAAATAGATATGCAACAATTAGGTACACTTACATGATAACATGCAAAGATTCCATCCATTAATACAAAGAATAGCTCCAAATGTCAAAATGTATTCATGGATTCCAAAGTCTCCAGAAGAAAGAAGGTTGAATTTAGCTAGAGAGGCTGAAAATCCAAGTGTGTGATGATGATTGTTACAAATCATCTCTCCGATATTTAGATGAGGAGTCACAAGTTCTATTTTAGCCTAATACATAAGAAATCTTCCACACATGTGAGTCGTATGAGAGAGAAAGTTGACGTCATCCATGTGTAGGCCCTTCTAGGGCATGTGTTGGAGGCTAGGGGTGTCGTGTGATGTGTAGAAGCCCTCTAAAATCATTTCCTAAGGGTTGGCCCTAAGGTCTCTGTCAATCTCCCTCTGTGGACCCTAGTTTTGATTTTGGGGCACAAAAGTGGTCTCATGAGTCTCCAGGTGGTCAAAATACCTATCTCTACTCCAACATTGGGGGATTTCAAAGTGATGCTAGCCCTCCCATGTTCAAGTTGTGAGACCATCCTCCTCTGGGCCCTGGATCAGTTGCCAAGCCCTCATGAAATGCTACTCCGGCAAGGGGCATGTTAGGTCCAGGTGCATTCATCCTATAAAAGTTATGAATGCAAGGCAAAGTGTTGGAATGTTGTGGGTATTGGACATTCCCACATGTATGTATGATGCTCGGTTGTTGCTTGGAGTCCCATGGCTCTCAACACCTCACCGGTGGGTGTCAATATGCTCCTTTAGAAGACCTAAGCCCCAGTTAAGTTGCAGAAGCCATGGTTGTGGAACCACCTAACAATTACACACAATATCCAATGCTAGCAACTACATCATTAGGTACATTTAATCAATATTTGCATCTAAGTGAACTAATCTTGAAAGTACTAGGCAATTTTGTAGAAATTTTTGAATCTTAATTCTTATGCCGAAATTATTTCTGTTAATCCGGTTAAGCTTCTCCTACTTATACAAGTTATCAACTGAATAAATTCAAGTTAACATCAAAGCAAAACACATAACAGATCTCTACCAATTCAGATCTAGAATAAGCACATGCACACATAGACAAAGTGATAGTTATTTCTGGACAAACTGTCCCCGGAAAAACCCAATGTGGGAAAACTGGTCTCTGGCTACTGGAGGACTCTATTATTAAGAATATTTCTGAATACACAACACTGGGATCCAAATCTGGAAAACCCTACAGAGAAAACTCTAGATCTGCAGCACCTGAATGATCTAAGACAAACAATACTGACTGATCCACACCCTCAAACGGGATTTACAGAACTCAACCAGATCTAGGCCTAGAAACCCTAGAACTGCCCCTGAAAGACACTGCATCAACCTCTGAAGGCCTCCAAATGCTCAGCACTATCACTTGAAGGGACAACGTTACCCTAGACTGGGTGACACAGTCACTATGCTGCCCCTAAGGGTCTCTGCATAACCCCTGAAGGGTTTCCTGAAAATCATGTTGTCCTTGCTGCTGCTGGTGCTGCTGCCGTCTGCTGCTACTGCTACTGCCGTCTGCCGTTGCTGTCGTCTGCTGCTGCCTTCCTCTGCGTTGTCTTTCCTGATCTCTTCTCTGCTTCTTGTGTATTCTATACCCCGGGATCAACTCATCCCCTTGGTCTAAATTCCCCTCTCTGCAACTAAAACACTTGAGAATTCTTAGCAACCCCACCCTATAATCTCAGCTTAGCTTCAGTGCTCTGCCTCTATGTGTCTTACAAATGACCCCAAGCCTTTCCTTTATACTTTTCTTGTTGACAAACCAACGACCAATATTAAATTTTTAATCAATGGCTAAGATTAAAAGAAAGCTTGATCCGTGTGACTTAAGACAATTTCATCACATGTTTAATTAAATTCACTTTAATTATTTTATTTTCCTAAGTTTTAACTTAGGAAACACATTAAAATAATTAATTAATTTAATATCTCCTACACCAGATGAAATTTCCCAAATCCATTTCTGGGTCTTGTAGATCAGGTGAACTCTAGTCCTTCCTTAAAATTTGGGACCTAGAGCACACTTGATGCTACCCCAAATACACAAAATCCCAACACTCCCTCTTAGCATCAAGGGTGCGCTCTAGCAATACATCACACTTATGCATTACATGATTTTGGGCACTGGTTCTGTGCTACTGAAGCTTGGCCTCCTGCCACTCAACTCTGCACTTCTGCTGCCATTCTGTACTACTCCCCATGACTCTGCCACTGCCACTGCAACCACTGTATTGCAACTCCCTCTCAATATGGTACATTTGTGCTGCTCATAGCACTGCCACTGCTGAGCTACTGCACTGCAACTTCAGTTGTTGAGAGAAACAACTGAATCTCCTGCCCAATCTTTGACAAACAAGTTTGATGGGTTGCATCCTCATCACTGAAGCTCCATAGGCTACAGATCTGTGCTGGCATCTAAATAACGATGCACAGCTACAACTCTGCTAGCGTAATCAGACTCCCTCTGCACTACTGAAATCACATCAGCTCCTTGTGCTGAAATCTATCATGTTGTCGCTGCCCTGCGTTGTCCCTCTGAATCTCTCTGCACTGATGCAACTCTGCACTGCGCTGCTGAAGTCACATCAGCCTCTGCGCTATTACTGCTTCAAAGCCGTTGCTGCTATGCTCTGCGCTGCTCCTCCCAGCCTCCAGATCTGCCTCTGCCTCTGCTTCATCTGTGATCTATGAACCCAATGCTCCACTTGTCCCGCTACTGTCTTAAGGTTGTCGTAGCTCGCTTGTTGATCCAAGAGATGAGCTGCTCAAGGATCCCGTTTTACTTCCATGTAGCTCCTCTGCATGTCCATGTCACCCCACCTCGGTGGTTCATGAGCACTCATGGCTACATCATCTCCAGACCCATCATCTGCCACCACTGCTTTGGAAGAAGATGCTTCCTTGTCCTTCTTCTTTTCTGGACAATGGCTGGCAAAATGACCCATTTCGCCACACTGGAAGCACTTGATCTTAGAAAGATCCTTCTTCTTCTTCACCTGCTTCTTCGATGCCAAGGCTGCATCTTCCTCCTCTTCCTTCTTTACTTTGCTCAACCCAGGGCTGTGTTGCTTCTTGGTGAATCTGCGTAGTTCTTCTTGCCACAGGATTGACCACAAGTTGTCCCAATCTGGGAGGTCCGCTCTACCTAAGATATTTTGGACAAAGGTTTCCCACTCATCCGTGACTGCATTGAGGGCAGTCCTAACTATCACTGCATCATCTACAGTTGCACCCGTTGCAGTCAGTTGATCCTTGATTGACTGCAATCTAAAGAGGAAATGTTCGATGTCTTCTCCCTTGGTCATCATGAATGACCTCATTTGGGCCTCCAATAGCATCTTTCTTTGGATTGATTTTCCCTCATATAGGGAAGTCAAGGCCTTCCACATCTCATTAGCTGTCCTCTTCTCAGCTATGTGTGGTATAATATGGTCCTTGATACTGTCCATTATCAGCCACTTGGCATGCCCAGCAGCTTCTCTATGATTCCGTAGGAGATCTGCATCTATCGGCGTGGCCAGGGTCTGCTCTGCATGGTCTCTTAGACCATATGCCTCAAGGACAATCGAGATCCTAGCTTTCCACACCGAAAAGTTTGAGAGACCCTCTAGCCTATCCTGATCACATAGTCCATGAGGAGCCATCTGCTCAGAATGTGTCAGAGCTCCTCTTCTCTGCTAGAGATCTTGGATCTAGGGTCCTTTATGAACTAGGCACTCTCTGCTCCCTCTGACACTTGATTTCCCTCCCTGGAAATCTACCAAATCAACTATGATTCAGCTTCTTCTTTGATCCTCTGATCAAACTACAAGTTTCCTTTGGCAAGAAACTCTCTGAGAAGTTGATCTCTTCCCAACCTTTGTCACTTGTGCTAAGGCTAAAAATCTGAAAACTTCAGAAATTTGTTGAACCCTTAGTTAAACTGAGAGGGGGGGGTGGTGAATCAGTTTAACACACTCATGAATTTTTAAAACTTTTCATTAAGCTCATTTACAACTTAATTTCATAATCAGCTTTATATGTGAACAATCTTAATATGTGAGCAGCAAGTATAAAGATAATGTGACATCAGACTTATTATGAGAGCAGCAAGTATTCAGCAGACTGAATAAACCATATCAACACATAAACATCACACACAAAGACGGCAGATATAAATGGAAACCCATAAAGGGAGAAAACCACATATTATTATTGTTGTGATGCAAAGGCAAGCTCCAACTCCCTCTCACCACTGATTTCACCACTGATTTTCTGTAGGCACCAACCTACAAGAGGCTCCAACCTCAATTCTACAAGCTACAACTTGCAAGGAAGCTCCAACTCCCATCAATTTTCTGCATGCACCAACCTACAGGAGGCTCCAACCTCAGTCAGCTACAACTGACATCTATCAAGCTACAACTTGATAGGGAAGCTCCAACTTCCTCAATCTATCAAAAGAAAACACTTGTTGATTTACCTTGGATATCAGCTATGTTCTATACCTTCTTTACTGCTGTCCTCCAGTCTTCATATCTGTCTTATATCATCTTTGACTCTTCACAGCATCTCCACCTTCTTCTTATTTTCTTTGCTTCAATACTGCATTCTCTAACCTCTTTATGCATATCTATGAGATATCATTTATAGAGTTCCCCTCTTGACTGTTTGTATTCTATTGCGAATTTGGAGTGAACAGCCATGACTATTCAGCTTCTGCCTTTTCATTCCTTTGTCCAACTCAAAAAAATATACCAGTATGTACAAATTACAATATTACAGTGGGATTTTGTTTTCCTCCGGAGACTTGCCAATGCATCACAAACAATATAAAAGCCAATTAAAACATTTACATTTAGTTACAATGTGAATTCCAACTCAACCCATTCAGCCTTTTGGATCACTGCGTGTTGTCTTTTCTGTTGTTGTCTTTGTCTTTTTCCTCTCTGTATGCTCTGTTGTTCACTGCTGTTGCGTAACTCCTGTGTATATTTAACTGCCTTTTTATATAACGTAAAACAACTCTCGGAGTAATAATAAAAGACCTTTTAACATATAAAATGCCCTTTCGGGCCCACCAGTCGAACTTTGTTTTATGCTCCGATGCGATGAGTCTCCTCCAGAGATCTCCGATTACGATTGATCACAATCGCAAACTTCATTAACCTGTTCTGCTGTGCTGCCTTGCTCCGATGCGATTGTTTTAATGCGATCAATCGCAATCGCAGCTTCAAATAGTATGTGCCACTGCTCCTTTTTATTCCGATGCGATGGATTACTGTTCACAAGTGTAAATACATATATACTGTTTCACATAAATATTTACCGCTTTGTTTCCTTTTAACTCTTCAACTTTGGTCAAAAACTCGGAGTAAACATATATTAATTTTCCTTTTGTATGGAGCCCACATTACATATACACTCCGCCTATTTTATCTTTTCAATCGCAATCGCAATTTATAATTCCTTATTCACTTATACCTCCGCTACGCCGATGCGATCACTCACTGTGATTGGGATTGGACGGTTGCGATTAAATCGCACCATCGCAATCGCATGGTTCAATGATCCGCTGTTATGTTTTACTCCGATGCGATGAATCACTTCGATGCCCATTGAGCCGAAACTCAAACACATAAGAGTGACCATTTATAACATATCGGGTCCGCTTCTTTATCGCGATCTTAATGTTGCAATCGCGCCCTCCAACAAATCGGTGCGATGAACAAGGGTCCCACATATTCCAAAGTCTTCACCCTTAGTTTATTTTAAAAGAGATGAACCCTTTTAATAGGTTTACCACAAAACCTTTGAGTTAAATAAGTCACGTCTGCTGCTATATTTCAATCATATCATTCATATAAAAATGTCAAATTATCATTTGAATATTACAATTTTGGACCATTGTAAACCTTTAATTTTCAATCCTTATGTGCGGCATTTCCTTTATGAAGACTATACAAACCCTAGATTTCATTTGGCGAAGGGTTTCACTTTATATAACTCTTAATGTATTCAGGCCCACATCCTTGTTCAACGCATATCAAGACTCTACTTTACGCCCAAATATCATGCTGGCCCGCTGCACTTTATTAAACCTCAGATAACCATATAGCTCGTTACACATAAAAGTCTGGCCCACAACATATTTCAAAGCCTTTGGATCAATATCCAACGTCTTATAATATCAATACCATTATATTATATTAACGTTCGACTTGGTTATGAAACCAAGTCTACATGTGGTACTTCACAGGAATGTAACTTACCTTTAGACCATATATTAAACTCAAAAACTCCATGTAACTACACTTGGGCCCACAGTATCCCTTTGCATTCACAATACAGTTTATATCAACCCCGAAGCGTATGAAAGACCTTTCAGACCAAGGTTACTTGGAAGCGGGAGCGGGAGCGGGAGCAAAGCGCGGAGCGCCATTTTTAAAAGCTTCCGGTCCGGAGCGTTTTCGGGAGCGTTTTTATATATATATTAATATTTTTTATATTTTTTATATTTTGATGCATATATGTCAACAAAAACATGTAGAATGATGAATTAGACATAAAAAACATAAAAACATAGATTGAATCATATAACATCAATCATCTAGAAGTTATAATCTTCATCAACCACACCCACGAGTTGGAAGCATACAACATATTGACTCTTGAGTCTCGCAAATCATCAATCTGAAGGTTTCAAGCTTTCAAAATTCAATATATAACATTTATCATCATTTATTTCAAATTTCAATATCTAACATTTATCATCATTGATTCATTGATTTCAAAATTCAATATACATTTATCATCATTGATATATAACATTTATCATCATTGATATATATCATTTATCATCATTGATTCATTGATTTCAAAATTCAATATATAACATTTATCATCATTCATTCATTGATCACCATATAACTTTCATGAAGCATCATATTCATAATTCATAATGACTTGTAAACAATAAACTTATAAATGCCAACTTCAAAGTTTCACCTTTCAAATTCAAACTTCAAACTTAAATTGTCATTAAATATATGAAATTAGAAAGAGTCAAGTTTCAACTGTTCAACTGTCAACAACAAATAGAAAATAGTAAACAACAAATATATTTTATCTGGCTGGCCCCTTGCCACGCCCACGAGAAATGTCTAATTTATGTGAGCCACGAGGAACTGTTGGTCTTCTAGTACTCTCAGGAGTACCATGACCATGACCAGAAGGTGGAGGCTGGATCTGCAAAGGAACAATAGTGTGATATCGAGGAGTGGCATTGGCACTGGCACCCGCACTGCTACCAGTAGATGGTGGGACTGGCCCTGTGTGTGGCGGTGCTGCTGATGCTTCATCATCATCCCTAAAAAGTTCTGCTTCCAATTCTTCCATATGTACCGTGTCGTCCTCCAAATTATCATCCTCTGGGTTGTTGTCCCAGACTCTGTATGATTGATCCTCATTTGCCCGATCATAGTAATGGCTCAACAACCTCAAGTTGTAATGCACATAAACCAAGCTTTCAGCTCGGTTTTCATTCAGCCTGTTTCTTCTCACATTGTGTATGAAGCTGTAGGTGCTCCAACACCTCTCTGCAAAAGAAGCGTTCACAACCTGTGAGAGAACTTTTTTAGCCAACTTTGGCAAAAGTCCCATGCGGCCATATGCTTCCCACCATGTGAGAGCATCAAATCTGTCCCTGTCTTCCATTGCATGGAAAGAACCAAAGTTAGCAGTGCAACTGAAGTATTTACCTAATTCAAGGCACAATCTAGCACACTCCTCCCTGTCAGGTACCGACTTGTCCAATGCCTTCATGTACCCCTCTTGTACTTCTGGATTTGTGTGAGCATAGTTATTAAAACCGGAACCGGTGACCGGACCGGTGGACCTAATGAATCGGGTTTCTAACCGGAATCGGTCTAACCGGGAGGGGTCATATCTCAATGAACTGGTTTTAAAAAAAATACATTAAATAATTATTTTTTAATAAAAAAAACTATTTTTAAGATTTGCAACCATGATTCCAAGCCAATAGAGACAAAATATGCAAAGTTTGCTCATTTATATACCGTGCAAAGGTGAATATATCAAAATGGCACCGAGTGCAATACATATCATCAAAAAATACATAAGCAATGAGGCTCCAAATGGCCCATAAAGTCCAAAAACAATGCTACAAGCTATGAGGCCATTGGCCTAATACAAGACTACATATTAGTGATCAACAACATGATCACTCCTCACCATGATCAAAATCATCACCACTACTAGACAAGGGATCATCAACATGAGCTACATAAATAATATGGCTCAAAGTTTGAGGACTCCTAAAACTCCTCTACAACTTTAGTAGTAGTAGTAGTAGCAAAAATAGACATCAAAACTACAAATCACTGAGCAACATGGTCTCTCATGAAACCCATCATTGATTCATCGCTACTAGAAATGGGATCATCAACAAGAGATACATAAACATCATCTAGCTCAAAGTCTTCAGACTTGGATTTCTCAACCTTATAACATGATAGAAATTGAAAAAGTTTAACATGCCTAACCAATGATTTTGGCTTGAGTGAAGGGTTCATCTCCTCAACCTTAAAATGCGGTAGAAAAATATTAGCATGCCTAACCAGTGGTTTTCCTTTGATTGAAGGGTACATCAAGGTTCTTAAAGGACTTCATGCTCTTGATCAAATGCCAATATCATACCCTTACACATGATAGAATCAAACCCAAATACTGTAAATTCCCACCTTGAAACCCTCGAAACGACATGGTCCGATGAATTTCGAGTGAAAAAACCTAAAATTCTAGTTTCTCCATATGAAATCCAATGAGGTCGAAACCACTCTTAAACATCCTGAGTCATTTCATGGTAATGTTAAAAATTTAAGTAAAAGGATGAAAATGAAAAATAAAGGAAATGTCACTTTTACTTTAAGAATTTAACATTACCGTGAAATGTCAATGCTTCCCTTACCTCCACATCAGCCCTAAAACCCATTTATGGCCCTAAACAAATCGTTTTTTTCATTGCAAAAAAATTCCACCCAGTGGGAAGCGTTTTTTGTTTTGGGGAGCGTTCGGGAGCGAACGCTCCCCGAGCGCTTCCAACGTTTAAAAAACGCTCCCGAAGCGTTTTTTAAACGCCGAAAGCGCTCAGGGAGCGTTCGCTCCCGAGCGTTTCCGGAAACGCTCCCGAAAAGGCAGGGAGCGTTTTAACAGGTTCGGAAACGCGCTCCCGAAAACGCTCCCCTCAGGAAGCGTTTTCAGGAGCGCGTTTCCGAACGCTCCCAAAACGCTCCCGCACAGAGCGCGTTTCGGGAGCGGGAATGAGAGGGGGGGGACGTTTCCCCGCAACCTAGTTTCAGACGTTATACCACGACTTTGAATTAAAATAACCTTCGGGCCCCCACCATTTCTCACTATATAATTGAACCATCGCAACACATCCATCTGGGCCCACCTCTATCAACAAGCCGCTCACATCCAACGGCGGACAGCTTATCGCGTTGGTTTGGAAGATCCGACGAATGCAAACAAATATCACGTTACTTTTCTCACAGAAGGTTAATGCTCAGCAATTGCGCGATATAAGTGGATTTTAAAAACCGCTTATGGACACGTGTCCTCCAGCGAGTAATATCGCGTTTTTTCTCACAAATCTTCTTACAGCTTATGCGACTGCGTGATACTGCCGATTTCCAAACTCTGGGTTTACTGTAGCTTCAAGATTCCGCTCCTTTCCGACTCAAGGTTCCGTCTTTCGGGTTTCAACCTTGTTACCTTTGATTTTACGTTAAAATTGTTTTATTTGCATTATAACTTCATCGTTCATTGATTTTACATTATACCTCACCATATTATCTGGCCCACACACACGGCATTTGATTTACGTTATAACTGTAATTCATTGTTGCGCCATTACTGTCCCTCTGTACATTAAATCAAAGTTCCATATCTCAGGGTTCCGTCTCAGTTTATAATTCCGATTTCCTTTCCTTCGATAATGCTGTGGCTTCAACTAATATAAACAAACAGGGATTTCATGCAATTAACTGCCATTTCAACCCTGTTCGGCATGACCATTTCTCTGCATTCGGTTGTTGTGCATGATAGTGCACAGGCAGTGCATGTCAGTGCAGGACAAATGTGACAGATCTCTGCTACCGTTTCTTTGTTTCTCTGTACGCTCTGTTTCTCTGTGTTCTGCCTGGGCTGCTTCAAATGGCCCTGCTTTGCAGCTGCTCGACCCTCTGCATCCTCTTCAGATTTCTGCTGCCTCTCTGCTACTTCTCTACATCTTTGTTTCCTCTTTTGCTCTCTTTGCCTTTCTTCATGTCCAATGTTCTCCTTGTCAACATTTCCAACAGTTTGTCTTCTTTTGCTATCTCTCTGCTTTTATGCTGTCTCCTTTGCCTTCTCCTTTGCCATCAATGACAACATTTCCAACAAAATTTACCCCACCAGCTCTTCTGAATTTTCTGCAACTTTTCTGCAGACTTTTCTGGATTTGACAGATTCAGATCTGAATCACACTGGTTGGCTTCAGGCCCAACCAGCGTTGTTTCTGAGCTACCTCTGCGCAGTAATTGCGTGGGCTTGCTAGGACACAGCGCTGGATAGCGTCACCCTTCCCTCTGTGTGATTCTGCTCCTGAAAACTACATTGTCCCTTCAGATCTGCATTTTTGCTGCCTTTCCAACTGCTTTCTGCAGCGAGATCCTTTAGATTCTTCAGCTAGTGACCCTTCTAGATCTGCAATTGCTCCGATACCATGTAGAAATTTTTGAATCTTAATTCTTATGCAGAAATTATTTCTGTTAATCCGGTTAAGCTTCTCCTACTTGTACAAGTTATCAACTGAATAAATTCAAGTTAACATCAACACAAAACACATAATAGATCTCTACCAATTCAGATCTAGAATAAGCACATGCACACATAAACAAAGTGACACAGTTATTTCTGGACAAACTGTCCCCGGAAAAACCCAATGTGGGAAAACCAGTCTCTGGCTGTCGGAGGGCTCTATTATTAAGAATATTTCTGAATACACAACTCTAGGTTCCAGATATGGAAAACCCTACAGAGAAAACTCTAGATCTGCAGCACCTGGTTGAGACCAACAATACTGACTGATCCACACCCTCAAACGGGATTTACAGAACTCAGCCAGATCTAGGACTAGAAACCCCAAATTTTCCCCTGAAAGACACTACATCAGCCTCTAAAGGCCTCCAAATGCTCAGCACTGTCACTGGAAGGGACTGTGTTACCCCAGACTGGGTGACACAGTCACTACGCTGCACCTAAGGGTCTTTGCGTAACCCCTGAAGGGTTTCCTGAAAATCACGTTGACCTTGCTGCTACTGCTGCTGTCATCTGCTGCTACTGTTGCTGTTGTCTGTTGCTGCTGCTGCCTTCCTCTTTGTTGTCTTTCTTGATCTTTTCCCTGCTTCTTGTGTATTCTAGACCCCGGGATCAGATCATCCCCTTGGTCTAAATTCCCCTCTCTGCATCTGAAACACTTGAGAATATTTAGCAACCCCGCCCTAGAATCTCAGCTTAGCTTCAGTGCTCTGCCTCTATGTGTCTTACAAATGACCCCAAGCCTTTCCTTTATACTTTTCTTGTTGACAAATCAACGGCCAAAATTAAATCTTTAATCAATGGCTAAGATTAAAAGAAAGCTTGATCCATGTGACTTAAGACAATTTCATCACATGTTTAATTAAATTCACTTTAATTATTTTATTTTCCTAAGTTTTAACTTAGGAAATACATTAAAATAATTAATTAATTCAATATCTCCTAAACCAGATGAAATTTCCCAAATCCATTTCTGGGTCTTGTAGATCAGGTGAACTCTAGTCCTTCCTTAAAATTTGGAACCTAGAGCACAACTGATGCTACCCCGTATACACAAAATCTCAACATGGCATCTCAAATAAGGCTTCCCTTCCACAATTAAGGCTTTGAACTCGCAGTTGTGTTACCTCCCTAGGTAGGAGTGGTTGATAGACCACCCTATTAGTTGTTTCCAGCCCCCAAGGGGAAGTGGCATGTCCTTGGTCCACCCTTCAATTGATAGGTGTCATGTGAATAATGATACAACGAAGAAGAGAAGACTTCATGACCAAGTACCATGGTCAAAGGGAACAACAATGATGGGCTCCTCATCCTGAGTGTACAAATGTGGGGAGGGAGCAATCGCGGATGTATGTGTTACCAACTCCGCCTTTGTTTATCCACCCCTCTTGTGCATCTTTTACTTTTTCTTGATTTTTCTTTGTATTACTGCTCATAGCTCAAAGAGTTAGAGCTTGCTTTGTGCGATGTAAAGCAGTTATTACCCCCTTAATGATGAGGCAACACATTTCCCATCAGTGGTTGGGACATCCAAGGATTTCTTCGCATAATATGAAGAGAAACATGTGTCAAGAACTAGGTGATGGCCATACTAAGTGAGGTAGAGCTCATGCTAGGCTTTTTCCCACGTGCTAATGTGTATGTCCCTACCATTTTTTGCATTTTGATCTTTTTTTTTTGCTTGTGACCATCATAAGCTTTTTCTTGTTCTTTTAGCTACATCAATCTCTCGAGGAAAAGTTTCGAGCCCTATTGAAGTATCAGGATGTATAGTACCAAATCCCAAAGAACCAATGATCAATTGAACCTGAAGAAAGGGGAGGTGGAATGTTGGGTTTCTAATGTAAGATGGAGAGTGGTAATATGATATAGGGAGAGATGGGACTACGCTATCTTAATCGGGGTTTCCCAAGTAGTGCCCCTTATACCCATTGGGCCATTAAGAGAGATCCCACTAGACTAGGATGAAAGATCAACCCCCCATTTAAAGTGAGGGAACAAGATCATGGTCAAAGACTCAAAACCTCTCATTCTTCCAAGTGACCCTGTGATCCAAGTCAAATACCCTAATACAAACAAGCATAAGCACTTGATTGCTAAATGAATGAAGTGCCTTTTGATTGGAAGGTCACCTTCCAACATGTGCTCTTGCCAAATGGGCTAGGAAACATATGATTGATGCAAAGTGGCGGAGATATGAATGGCACATCATCATCGGCTAGTAGTGGATGTCAGGGGCTGCTGGCTAGCTAGCTGGAAGAGATGGTAGGAGAAAAATTTCTCCTATGGGGTCACCCACTTTTGGTGGGTAACAGGCCATACCAGGACTTGTTGAGTTTGCATACTTTTTTTTCTTGTCCCTTCACAACAAATCCTTTTGGTTGAGACATGAAAACATTTTTGTTCAAGTCTCCATTCAAGAACGAAGCCTTTACATCTATTTGATGGACTTTCCATCCATTCTGAGTTGCCGAGGCAAAGAGAGTATGGATGGTGGCCCATTTTCCTATGGGGGAAAAGGTCTCTTCATAATTGACACCAACTTTTTGTGCAAATCCTTTTTCCACGAGCCTCACTTTGTGCTTGTCAAGTGAGCCATCTGATTTATATTTGTTCTTCAAGACCCACTTGCATTGAGTTCATTTAGTTCTAAATGGAGGGTCCAGTACCTTCCATGTTTTGTTATTTAAGAGAGCATCTATAATGACCCATCTTGAATTAAAGGGAGCATAAAAATATTAGCATGCATACGAGGCACGCATATGATAGCTACATATGCATGCATTGGATGCATAGCGCTAGTATACATATTAACTTATTATGAAAATTGCCCAGTAAAAGATAAACGAATTAAGTTTTGGAAGTTCCAAGTAAATACCTAATTCACACAAATATTAAATATATTGGGTGAGGTACTTAATGTATGTATTTCCACCATAATATATAACTATACAAAGTAAAAGGGAATATAATATATAGTATAATACATAAAATAGCAAAGGAAATACAATAACAAATATACAAAGAAATTATATTGTATATGAATTTTTATATAAACTAAAAGGGAAAAATTATAATATACAAACTATATAAACTTAAAAGTAAGCTAACAATACAACGTGAACTAAACATATACATTACTCTAAAATGTGACCGCCTCAACAAAATGAAAGAGCAAGGTGGGAGCTGAAATTCACTCAACCTGTGACTGACAGAGAACCAATAAAATATTTATTAATTAGAGTCCTGAGATGGTGGAAAGGAAGAGGGTGGAAGGATGGATGTATAAGATGAGAGGAAGTGACAAAGAAAGGGAGAGAAATTCATGGGAAGGGAAGGTCGAAACAAGGAGCCAAGAGGGGAGATTGAAAGAACAACGGAAAGTTTCCGACATTGATACTGATTCTGAGTTTCTGATACTGATTATGAGTTTCTGAGTTTTATTTTGATTTTGAGTCTTATTTGTTCTTGGAATTCTGGGCATGAAGGCCCAGAAGTTCACCTTCTGGACCGTATAGGTAGTAGACCCCAGATAGGCTGGGAGGTAAGATCGATTTGAGTAACTGCTACAATGAGAACTGCTACAAACTGCTACGACAGGGACAATTACAATTTCCAGGTATTCTACTGATATTATCTTTGAAATTCCATTTATTCTCCAAACTAAATGCTAAATTAGATCTGTACACTGTTATGACATTGTTATAAACTCTATGGTTAAATTGTCAGTTTTGGGGTACTGCAACATCATACTGACTCTGCATTGCTTCTTTCCATTCAACATGAGAAGCAACTTTTTTAAAAACGTTGGTTCAAAATTAGCAGAAAAATATAATTCACAATCATAGGAAACATCCATATCATCAACTGAATCGGAACCATCTACATCACGTCCATTTTGTCTGATGGAACTTCTAGTTCTCATCTTTCCAATCTCATCAAGGTGAACACTTTCAAGTGTTTTGGTGAGTCATTTTGGGGGACCTTTCTGAGAAGGTCTATGTTGCTCTATTGATTGAGATGGGATTGCATCAATATTTAGCCTTTCGATCCTCTCAATCACATCACTTAAAGGGTCTTCCAAATCTAAAGAAGCAGTTGGTGTTGATTTTTGGGTCGCATCGGATGTGCTCTAGCTCTAAAACTTTGTGGAGGGGCTAGAACACATGAGATCTCCAAGACCCAGAAATCGTTTGGAGAAATTCCACCCGGAGCTTAAGTTATTCAAATAATTAATTATTTTAAATAGAGCCTAAGTTAAAACTTAGGGAATTTAAATAATTAAAGTGAATTAATTTAACATGTGGGTGATAAGCTTCTAAGTGATCAGGATGAATTCTAATTTAATCTTAGCCATCGATTAGAGAATAGATCACGATCGTTGATTCATCAACGGGAAAAGCATAAAGGAAGGCTTGAGGGTCAGTTGGAGAACACACACAGAGACTGAATTTAGAGATCGAATTCTTCTGACGGAGCAGTGCTCGAACGAAGATCAGATCTGAGTAATTCAGTGCAGTGAGGGGCAGTTCAGCAGCAGGACTTCAGTCTAAGGCCGAGAATACAATTGCAGAGAGGCAGATCAACTCCAAGAGAGACAGCGCAGCCCTTGAGAGGGTGACGCAGAGCTAGCAGGGCTCACGCAGAGCCAGAGGAGGTGACGCAGTCACTTGAGCAGCCACGCTGGGACTTCTGTGAGGCAGATCATGCAGCCATTCAATAGATCGACTTTTGAGCCGGGAGGGCTCACGAGGAGGGTGACGCAGCCACTAGAGGAGGTGATGCAGTCTCAGCGCAGAGCCTGTTGCATCCATCATTGTGCAGCACTGGGGACAGCGTAGTCACCTTAGGGTTTCTTCATTCTGCCGCTGGATTAGCCGAAATATCTGTCTTCGGATAGAGGTACTTCTGTCGAGGATTTTCTCTGTTGGGTGAGCCGGATTTGGCACCCTAGATTGTATTCAAAAATCTGCATAATGATATAAACCTTCAGAACTGTTGCGCTGGTTTTTCTGCATTGGGTTTTTTCGGGGACATTTGTCCGAAAATAAGTGTGTCCTTTGTCTGAATGCTTCATTTATTTTTCAATAGTTGATTTGTATAGTTGTGTAGGCTGCAATGTATTTACATTAATATTTTCTTTATGTATTCAGAAAATAACTTGTTAAATTAATGAAAACAAGTAGGTAATGTAAATTAGATTTTTGCAGTAGGATATCTGTAACTTAGATTCAGAAATTTTCACAGTTAGAACTTCATGGGGGGGAGACAGTGCTTCAAAAGGGGATTCCATAGATTGATCCAATATAGGGATTCCCCCATCAAGATGTGGAATCTAACTATCAAATTCGTGACAAGTTTTTGCATCACTAAATCTATCCAAATGATCAAGTTGCCACTCAATAGTATTGTCAGTCTTGGAAGATTAGACAAAAATCACATCTCTAAACAAGATAAACTTCTTATTTACCTCATCGTAGACACAATATCCTTCGGTGGTATCAGAGTACCCGAAGAAAATGCACTTTAAATTCCTTGCATGAAGCTTGCTTCTCTATTCCTTAGGAATCATTTAGTGGCCAAATTAAATTTTATTTCTAAAATTTCACCAGAATGATTTAATGAGAAAACCCAAATTAAATTTCCAAATTCTGCAAAATTTACCAAGTATAATTTAAACAGAATTTATCACTTTAATTCACAGATACATACCTAGCTTCTGATTTTGAAGTCAATCCCATGCTATTGTAGCACCCAATTTGCTTTTGTTACCAAAAGACCAAAACCCCCCTACCAAATTGGGCACAATCTCGTCACCCAGTTCAAAAATACTTCAAAAATTGAAGTAATCTGGCCCCCGTGCCCAAAAGCTTCAAAAATAATCAAGGCTTCTCTCTGTTTGTGCCTCTCTGTTGTAAATTCCTCCTCCCTGCACTACACTCCAAAGGCCAAAAGACCCCCTTCTAAGTAGCACCCCTTCTCCTTATATTTCTCAGAACCACAGTCTTTCTTCTCTTTCACCGTCTCAATGTCTTTGTGTCCTGTTACGTCGAACTCAACATGTTCTTCTATCCACTTTAACCTTATTTGATTTGGTAAGATTTGATTGAGTAGGTTATTCACCTTTAAAGGAAATGCTTAGTCAGCAGGTTTAATTCGTAGATTTTATTTGAAAGGTTATAGTTTATTTAAACTTTTATGTCCTATGTCCCTTTGATTATATTTATTTGGTTCAAGGTTACTTGGGAGCAAGAACGGGGAGCAACATTTTCAAAAGCTCTCGGTTCGGGAGCGAATTTTTATATAATATGTACTTTTATATATTTTGATGCATACATGTCAACAAAAGCATGTAGAATGATGAATTAGATATAAAAAGCATAAAAACATAGATTGAACCATATAACATCAATCATTTAGAAGTTATAATCTTCATCAACCACGTCCACAAGTTAGTAACATACAACATTTCGAGTCTCATGATTCGTCAATCTTAAAGTTTCAAGCTTTCAAAATTCAATACATAGCATTTATCATCATTAATCACCAAAATTATATAAAAATTCTAACATGAAATGAAATGTATAAAATGAAATGAAATGAAACAGCTTTCAACTTTCACAAAGCATCATATTCATAATTCATTACCAATGAGATATAATTGCCAACTTCAAACTTCAAACTTAAATTGTCATATATTGCTTACAAAAAGTATCATAATAAATACGAAAGAGTCAATAGTTATAAAAACTACCAGAAACTAAAAAACTCGAAAAGACGAATAAATCTATTCTCTATTGCTCATGCTTGGGCTTCTTGCTGCCACGAGAAATGTCTAATTTTTTAGTCTTGTTGGAAAATCAAGATCTTTGTCATTAATATCACCCTCTAAGAATTAATATCCAGAGGTATCTTTTTCATTACCTTTGGATCTGTATAGAGATGTTTGTCATTAATATCACCCTCTAAGCATTAACATAAGATAGAAAAAACATAGCATGTCAAGTCAAGATTTTGATTGAGTGATGGGTACATTTTTAGTAGGGTCATGATAGAGGAGTTCGACAACCAATGTCACTAACATCAAGTTACATAGAGGGATTGGTTTTCTTGATTAAATATGAGTTCCATACCCTAATACATGACAAAATCCAATGGAAACATTGCAATCCCCCCAAAACTGAAATCCTGAAAAACTGATAAGTCTTCTGGATTTTGAATGAGATCTAAAATTCTACTTTCTCCAAATGAAATCCAATGAGGTCGGAACCACTCTCAAACATCCTGAGTCATTTCATGGTAATGTTTAAAATTTAAGAGGATAGAAATGAAGATTAAAGAGAATGTCACTTTTACTTTAAGAATTTAACATTACCATGAATCACATATCAATACTAGGGCCATAGGCTTGATCATTAGGCTGCCCAACTCAAAATTATTGTTTCTTTGAAAAAAAATTGCATTTGGAATATTTTTGCAAAAAAAATTGCAGAAAAGGCTAGGAAGCAAAAATTTTGCTCCCTGCGGGAGCGGGTACGAGGGGGGGCAGTCGTTCCCCCGCAACCCTGATTTGGTTCCTTTTGTTGACATAGTTATATTTACTATATTTCTTTAAATTCCTTTATATTATAATTAACACAAAATATATGATTTCCTTTTTATACTTGGTGATTAACAATAATTAATATAATGTTATAGTTCTTATTTAGTTAATGTAATTCATAATATTATAGTTACCCTTTTTTTTTGTATAATACTTTGTATTTACTTTTATTCTGGATAATATGTTAATTATATATTATAATGGTGGTTTACCTAGTAAGTAACCCATCTTAATATATACATTATGTTATGTCGAGTTTGGTATTTACTCAGTATCTCAATAATTCATTCATTGGACTTTTCATAATTAGTTAACACGTATGCGCTAGTGTAGTGCATGCATATGTAGCTATAATATGCATGCTAATATTCACATTTTGTTAGTAATTGTAGGTGGATTATTACAAATCAAGGCATAGCAAGTGGAACCAAAGATCTTGAGATGCCTTACCAAAGGAATGTGACCTTACCACATTTCATAAGGATTCTAGTTTTTGAGAGCATGAGATGGAAATATGCTTTTGATATATACTGCACATATCCCAAATACATTTTTTGAAAAACATCATTGAGAAAACCATATTTAAGATAGTCATGTTCATTCGTTCAGCTACACCATTTTGTTGAGGATTGTAAGGAACAGTAGTTTGATTTTGAATCCCACATTAGTAAAGATAGTTTTCAAATTCATTAGAAGTATATTATTTTCTAATATCAGTACGAAGATAGCCAATACGTGATTGTGCATCATTTTCAATCCATGCATGAAAATTTCTGAAAGCTTCAAAAGCTTCTAATTTACTTTTCAACAAATATACCTAACACATCCTGGTGTAATCATTAATAATAGTCATCATATATTTATTTCCATCTGCAGAAGGAACGGGCACAAGACCACACAAATCAAAATGAATCAATGCAATATTTCTACGTGCTCTGGAAGTAGAATCATGAAATGGCTGTTTTCTATGTTTTCCTAGGATACAAGCACGACATGCTTCAATTTCCTTGGAATAGTTGACAACCAGAAACAACATTTCTTTTCAACAAACGAAGATTGTCATAATTAAGATGTCCAAATCTTGCATGCCATAGAAGACTAGATGGCAATGTACCTTCATTATACTGAGAACTGTATGCAAAGTTTTGTGCACGAGCAGATGTTCCTTGTAGCTTCAATAGTATTTCCTCCTCTATTCCATTCATGGCAATTGTGTTGTCTGATGCTTTTCTTATCTCAACTTTTCCATCAAACATGTGAATGGAGTGTCCTTGATAGCGAATGTGAACAAGAGACAATAAGTTTCTTTGTGATTTTGGAAGGTAGATTACGTCATGCAGAAGAAAGTCAACAATTCCAAGCAATTTGAGTCATCCAAAAGGCTTGAGACTTGACTTTTTTGAAAAGTAAATTGCTCCATCTACAATGTCATTGAAGTCTTCAAAGAAGTATTTTCAAAAGTTCAAATGGCAGGTTGCGCCCGTATCAAGCAACCATGCATCCTTCCAAGAAGCAAGTAAAGTTTGAAACAAATCTTTAGCTATTCCAATATTGCAATGGGAAACAATATAATGGGCAGATTCAGGTGCTTTACCTTTTGCTAGATCTAGCATTTTACCTTTGTCTTCTTTGTTTTCTTGCTTGATTCTGTCCCAGGGGATTCTACATGTGGATACATCATGCCCATCTCTATCATAGTTAATGTAATGGAGATCAGATTCTTCTCCTTGATGTTGCTTACCCCCTACCTCTATGATTCATACTTCCACATCCTCTTCTACTGCCTCTTCCTTTAGTAGAATCTTGTGACCTATTCTTCGCATTCTATGCAAGGAATATTGCTTCTTCAGATGACTAAGCAGTTGTCTTCCTCTTCCCAAAAGCCTTCTCCCGTCTGGAAAAATTCTCCACAAGGGTGCAAAAGTAATGTCCTCGAGTTGGGCACTAGCATGTAAGGATTCAAGATAGTGAGAGTATGTAGGATAGAGGACCTAGACAAAGGTTGTGAGAGGGATGTCAATTTTAACTCTAGTGGCTTCTGCATCATGCATGATGCCTCTAATCTTGGAGGTTAGGGCAAAGCGAACATCGTCCTTCAACTACAGGTTGAAGAGTTTGACTATCAACTAAGCTACTTCTAATTTTGATGTGAGTCATATAAATTTTTCAACTTCTTCAATGCATCAAAAGCATTTGTAATTGGAATAATATGACGGCTCATCTCTTCACTTATAGAAGCAACAATCCATGCATAAGCTTTGTTATCTTTATTCTCCCAAATGGCTAGCTCTTTATCTGATGTGGGCTTCGCACGTGCATTATTACCTTCTCCTTCACAAATGCCTTCCTATAAGTTAGTAAAGATGAGGGTGTGCATGATCCTTTCTAGACCATTCTTGGTAGTTTTCAATGCCAATCAACACCATGCCAACAATGGAGATGAGAGAATGCATCTTCAACAAGGCTCTGAGCAAAATGTTTGCAAGTCCACTTTGGCTAGCTTGATGTTTTAGGTTGTAAGAAAAAAAATACTTCTTGTTGCTACAAATGCGTAGCTCAAAAGGTATTTCCGAGCAGAAAATCCCTAGGGACTTTGTAGTTTTGAGTTTGGGGTTTTGACCCAAAGGAGTGGACTTGGAATCCAAGGAAAAACATTTATAATTCTAATTTAGTTATGAGTTGGCTAAGGTGTCAAGTTGGCTCAGGTCGGCCAACAAAAACCAAGGGACACACCGATCAAGATTTCATACCCCTTGCGCGGGTATAAATAAGGCCAAAGGAGAGGCTAGAGTACAAGAGGTGAAGGAATATTCTCTCATGGAAGAGGGAAGTTAAGGAGTCACGGCAGCTAAAGAAGAAGAGTCGCAGCAAAAAAAAGGACGTTTGAGGCAGTTTAGAGGCTTGGTTAAAGGTCAGAGCAAGGGAAAAGAATGATTGAGACTATTGTAGGTGGTCGAAGGGCCTGCCGCAAATAGTAGAGGACTAAGCAGAGGTGGTTGAATCCTAGACCAACAGGTCGAGTCCTAGAGGAGGTTGAGGACAGATGAAGGAGGGACAAGGTTGTAACAGTGCTAGTAAGGCCTAGAGAAGGTAGGTTGGGTCGTTTAAGGCTTTGAAAAGAAGACAGAAGGCTACAACATGCGAAAAATCAATAGAAATATCGCCTATTGCAATCAACCGATAATTATCCAATGCATTTAATTTTGAGCAAAATTATTTTACTTCAAATACTGAATAAAAACACGATTTCAATATTCACCAAAATAAATTGCGGAAACTCTGAGAAGAAAACCAATCACAAAATGGACACAATTATTTTTGGAAAAAACGTCCCTGGAAAAATAAAACCATTTCTTTAGAGCTAAGGGGTTTATTAATCTTCGGCAAATTTTGCAGTTGATCAATATTACAATATTCTTGCCAAACCCTGGCAAAGCTCCGGCAAAATATTTCTTCACCTCTTGATCTGAAATCTACAGGATTGATTATTTGCACAATTGACTAAGGAAGCGTTTATGTGAATGAATGAAGGAAAATGAGTTATTATCATACCTTAAACATAAACTTGAGAACAACAAATAAGTATAAACAGCAGAAATAAAAGATGCAAACACAGCAAACATTGATTGCGGAGTTTGTCCCTCTTGGACTACGTATTCGGGTCCGCTTCCAAGTGGGCATCCGTTATATTAGGAATGCTCCAAAGATATTCTTTACATGGAAATTCACCAACTAATCTGTGCACGCAGGCACTGTTGGTTACTGTCAAAAAGAAGCCTTCTGTCTCAGCTTTCCAACGCCTGTCTCTGTTACCAAAAAAGCTCAAGGACGGCCAAGATACACTCAAAAGAATATTACAGGCATATACAAAACTTTGTTCTGCAACTCAATGTTCAACCTCCGCTGCAATGGTGTAATGGTTAACCTTTTATAATGCATCGGGCAGGTTCTAGGGTCAAACCTCCCGGGCTATACATGGTAAGTTGTTTTATTAGGTGAACAACTTTATGTCTCGATGCAATAAGGACTTTACACATATAGCGCATTAGGTAATTGTTATAAGGTTTCAGATTACATTTGTTTTATGGTGCAATGTTTATGTTACACCTTGTGCCAAGTTGTTATAACCTTAGCGCATTAGGTATGATTTACAAACAACAATCCATTTCTAGGCGCATTATTTAATACACAACAAATGTTTATAACCAAACTCTTTAACCCTTCGACGCTTGTAACCCGGCGGTCAACCAGACTCTGACCCGTGGCATGTGACAATTGCTCCTAGCGATTTTCGGCCTTAGGTTAATACCATCTCCGCCATTTACCATAGGTTTGACATTTCCGCTACATTTGCACGGTTGCACCATAGTTCATGGTTTAACCATAAGACTCTGCTCCAATATTTTGACACCATAGTATTAACACCATACTGAAGGTGTAATAACTTTGCGCTATGAATTTAATACATTTCACCATAATGCTTAGGTTTGACATTAAAAATTGCGCCACCATTGTAATATATTTACATCATACATAGTTTTTAATATATGGTTTTAATATGTAACTTATAACCCATAATTTCACACCCATAATTTCACCATGCACCTGCAACATCAGACCTTGCACCTGCACCTATAAACTTTGACGGATGATTTCTCCTTCATCCGGAGACCAAATGAGAAACCAAAAGTAGTGTCGGATTCAGAACGACAGGCTCTACAGTTTGGCGCTATTTCCGGAAACAACTAAAACCTTCAAACTTGGAGCACTTAGAGGATCCTCCTGGATCACCTCTACAAGTCGATCAAACCCCTAGAAGGCTCACAACCTCCGACTGCAACCTAACAAAGCCTTACATTGGCAGATACGGCATGTACAACCTCACACATGCGACTCCTGGACCCTTTGATGCTCATGGCCTAGACGAAATCGGCGTCTTGGCCCTCCTGACAACTCGTATGGCCATCCTAGATATCTCATATGACATCTTGCTAGAAATCTCATCCTCCACAAGGAATCTCGCCCTCTCTTAGACAAAACATGACCCTCCTGGAATCCTCACGGCCTCACTTACTCAGCCTCCCTATCTGCAGAAAAATTGTGGAAGAATTCCTCCTTCGGATCTAGCAAACTGGAAGAATGTTGATGAAAGAAACCCCAAAAAATACTCCTTGCTTCAACTGCTGCTGAAACCCTCGCTGGTGTCAAACACCAATTACAATGATCATTATGATCTACAAATCTGCCCATCGATTTCCTTTATAATCTATTGTTGAGAAATCAATGGCCAAGATCTTGATCTGAAATGATCTAATCGATGGCTACGATCACTTAGAAACTTTACTAGATGTTTCTAAAGGAAAATAGACCATGTCTCAATTATTACTAATTAATTAATCTATTTCCCTAAGTTAAAACTTAGGAAAATAATTAAAAATGATTAATCAATTTAATTAAAACATTTCCATTCAAAAGAATAACTTGGGCTTGGAGATAGTTTATGCTCATGTTCCTAGCCTCACTAACACCACCTAAGGCTAGAACACCTGTCCGAGCTACATCAACCAACACTCCCTCTTAGTGAGGAAGGTGTTCTACATTGTACACCATCGTGCTCTGTGCTCGCATTTCAAACAACTGTCACCTTGAGTACCCCATGGCCCATTCCACTATGCCACAACTCTCTTGGACTATTGCTACAAGCGATGAGTGCAAATTCATCCTCTATCCATCTAGAAAGCTCATCTGCAACTGTCACTATCTGCTTCTCGCCCTTCTTGCTACCTTTCTTCTTGTGCAGGTAGTTGTTGTGGTAATGGCCAAACTCATGACAATGATAGCACTTCATCTTCAACGTGTCCTTTTCTCCTTGGAGTTGGATCCTTTACTAGATCCCTTCTTTGTTTTGCCCTTGCTCACAAGAGCAACATTATCGTTTTCATCTCACTTTTGCTCGCAACTGCTACTAGTACCATTGTTGCCTTTCACAAGACTCAGTCGAAGCTCCTGTGTGAAGTAATTCCACAAGTGTTCCCAAGTAGCAAAATCAGATCTTCCACTAACCACTTGAACGAAAACATCCCACTACTTTTGAAACCCATTCAGGGTTGTTCTCACAAGCTCTTCGTCATAGACCTTCTCTCCAATGCTTATTAGCTCATCTCTGACTGTCCTGACGCAAGTGAGATAACTGAAAACATTCTCTACCTTATATTATCTGGTGCTTCTGAGCTTCTCTCTTAGGGTCATTTTCTTATTCATATTTTTATCCTGGAAAAGTTCGTTGATGGCATCCCACATCTTCTTGGTTGTATCTTCTTTCGCCAAATGTGGAACAATCTGGTCCTTGACCCCATCTAGAATAATACGCTTGGCCTTGGTATCATCTTTCTGGTACTTATGCAACATGATAGGATCTGTTGTTACAGCAATATGTGTCGTAGAAAACTCCTTCAATCCATGCTCTTCCAAAGTAAGAAGGCACCAGATTCACCAGACACCAAAGTTAGATGTGCCATCCAACCTATCTTGATCCATCAATCTCGTTGAAGCCATTATTGAAGCCCTCGGGAGAAAATAAAAATAAATATCTCTTCTACCAGCTAACAAAAGTGCCTAGAAAACCTCACTGTCTCCCTCTGTAAGTGATCATGGCTTCCTTGACAATTTTCAACTTTCCTGGAAAACAATATGGCCCACACGTGTGGCCTTTGGCTAGCAAATTGGCCTCAAGACCTTATCTATGGAAGTCTCGTCCTTCTCAAAAAGATTCGGCCTTACCCTCCTGGCCCTCCTAGAGTATTTAGGCCCTCAACACAACCTCAACACCCCACATGTGCAGTTAGATCTGGGTAACCTAGCCCTCTAGAAACCTCACTTTCTCCTAGCTAAAAATCTCTGCCTCTCCTGCAGAAAATAACACTGGTGAAATTCCTCCAAGTAAATCTGGAACAACCTGAAGAAATTGAGATGGGTATTAAACCCTTGGCTTCCTCTTCCAAACCCCTATGTTGAACTACTTTGGTAAACCTACGCACTTCAAATCTGCTACCATGTGAAAAATCGATAAAAATATCGCTTATTGCAATCAACTGGTAATTATCTAATGTATATAATTCTGAGAAAAATTATTTTACTTCAAATACTGAACAAAAACAACATTGTTGTATTCACCAAAATAAACTGCGGAAACTCTAAGAAAAAAACCAAACACATAATGGCCACAATTATTTTTGGAAAAAATACCCCTAGAATAACCCTAAAGGAAAAACCAGTTCTTCAGATTTGGTGTTTTATTAATCTTCAATAAATTTTGCAATTGATCAATATTTCAATATTGCTTTCCAAACCCCGGCAAAGCTCCAAAAAAATATTTCTTCACCTCCACAAATCAATCTAACCCCAAGAAGGCTCACAGCCTCCCTCTGCAACCTAACGTGGCCTTACACTAGCAAAGACATGTGTACAGCCTCACATGTGAGGCTTTTGGACCCTTTGATGCCCATGGCCTAGACGAAATCAGCATCTTGGCCCTTATAGCAACTCGTACAACCCTCATGGCAATCTCGTATAGCCTCCTCCTGGCAATCTTGGCCTCCACAAGGAATCCCGCCCTCTCTCAGAGAAAACACAACCCTCCTAGAATCCTCACGGCATGAGTAACTCGGCCCCCTTGCTTGCAAGAAAACTATGAAAGAATTCCTCCTCCGGATCTCAGAAAATGGAAGGATATTGATGAAAGAAACCCCAAAAAATATTCATCATATGGCCTCGAAAATGCAAAATTAACCCTCGCATTTTTTTACAGTAATAGTAAACCAAGAAAAAAGTCATGTTTTGCTGAATATTATCAATGACTAATGGTAGATTATAAGCTAGAAATTCCATAAATGACTTCCCAAATATTAAATGTGGAAGTCAAAATCATGTTGGAGAACACAATACATGAGATTGGGATCCCTCTTGAGGAGACCTTGCCTACAAACAAAAGAAAATAGTGAAATAATTTATCTCAAACCAACCAAGAGTTGGAATCTCTAAAGTAAGGGCATGGTAATATGGGAGGACATGAAAAAACAAAAAGATGAAAAAGAAGCAGCCTTTTAAAGCTTCTAATGATTCAAAGACACAAATCATAAAATACATATGCCAAAGGATGAGGAAGCTACATACTTATTTGTTCGCGGGCCAAGTTCTTAAGACAATTAACATGCTATGATGAGAAAGGCACCAACCTATACCATTTATAATAGCACAAAAAATAAATCAAGTCATCTCAATGACATAGATTTAATAGCTAGTGGAACCAAGTTAGTAACCCTCAGTCTTACGTGGATATGTATGGAAAGAACAAAATTTGCAAAGAGTTATTTCTACAAAAATAGACATTGGAAAGCACACTAGGAAAGAATGCATACCTTAAGCCAACTCTTATGTCTTTTCAATTTTCCACCATCTAATAGGGCCATGACATTTACAGAATCTTTGTGTTTTGGTCCCACATCACTTGAGGAGCTTGCCGCAAGCATACGAACCACTTTTGTAACCTACATAGTTTACAAATTATAAATTTACTCAAATATATCCACCAACAAAATAATGAACTTCAATGAAATGGATCAAAAAATAGAATTAACCATCCTATTAAAATCAATTAATAAAGGTATCTGTCTGACCTGCATACCCAATTCCCTTGTTGGTACAACAATAAGTGCCTGCACAGCTGCTCGACGTGCATCGATAGTTGCAAAAATTAGTAGCAAGTAAGCAAGCGTCTTTCCTGATCCAGTCTGTTGGGAGTACATGACAAGTCACATAGTTTTAATTCTTAGGTATCAGAGACGTCAATAGATAGGAAATATATATAATGCATTCAACTAAAAGGTTTAAATTAGCTGCAAGTTATGGATAGTCCAAGAAAACCAACAAAATATGTTATGACTTCTAATCCCTAGAAGAATTCAACAATAACAAAGCAGGGTAAGCATAGGATGACCTTAAGATCATAGGGAGCCCTTGTGAGTTTCCAGCTAAACCACATTTTATGTCAGGCCACCTTTTTTGCAACAAGTGAAATGCTTCTCCAATGAGCTTGATTGGGCATATTACAGTTTACAAATTTAGATTCAACAACGCCCTTGGGAAACAAACTTCCACCACCTAAGCTAGTCTATCTTAGAACAACATTCATGGGTTTCAGAAATCCATGTACCATTTCAATCTATGAAATAAATTTAGGAATTTGAAATTCATATGACCATTCGATAATCATCACAAATTTCTTTCAAAAATAAATTAATGTAGACATTAATCTTTGTCTAAAAGGCATAACTGCAAACCTATAAAAATTACCTTCAAGAAAATTTTGTTAAACAGAATATGGAGAATACGAAAAGACAAAGTGACGGAAATTAGAGATAGTATTATATCATTGCGATAAAAATGACATACAAAGGTGTTGTGTGTGTATCAAACAAGTTCCATTATTCTCATTAGGAACCACTCACTCAATTTCTTTATTACAATAATGTCTTGACAGGTTACATCCTTATACCATGTATAACTTTATGGCATCACTCTATACCCTTATTTATATACATTACGATGTCTAACAACCCCACTTGATGTTTATTCTGTTTTCAATGTCTCCTAACAGCTCTTGCAATTTCTTGAACTTGTCCTTGCTGACCAATTTTTGAAAACATCTACCACCCGATTCTATGACCTTCAAAAGATCAGTACTATCTATTTGTTCTAAACCTATTTTCTGAGGTTGTGATAATGAACTTCCAATGTTTTATTTTGAAATAGAAAATTGTTGGTTGTCTGTTGAATTTTCAAAGCACATAAAATATCGCTAACCACACTGCCTCACAAGTTGCTCAAACCACAGCTTTGTCCTCTGCTTCTGTTAATGAAAAGGGCATTAAAACTTGTTATTTCACTTGCCCACAAAGCCACAGCACTACCAAGAATAAAAGAATAACAACCTGTTTGAAATTTTTTTCATCCACATTGCCTCCCTTGTCTGCATCAAAAAAACCATTCAACCTGACGGTTTCATTCTTCTCAAGTACAATACCAAATAGCAATGTAGCTTGATATACCTCCGTACTTTTTTAACTACATTCCAACGTCTCCTTGGGAAAATCTAAAACTTTGACAACATACCAACTAAAAACTTTATATCTGCTCTGATTGTTCTAAGATATATCAAATTGCCTACAAGTCAACAATATAATGTTTCACTAGCAACCTCTGATTCATCGGCCTTTGAAAGCTTTAAAGTACCTCATTTGCTAGAATTGTAATCTTCCATTCTGAACTTTTTCAACAACAGAAAAGCATACTTGTGAGATGAGATAATCTTGTCTTTTTGTTCCCATATTTTAATTTTCAAACAATATTGTAAGTTAGGATCAAAATTGTTTCTCTTCAAATCACTTGGTCTAAAAATCTTATCAATACTTTCATACCAAGCTTAGGAGGATTACTTTAATCCATACCTAGCTACTCTCCCATAGATTGACTTGGCATGGGTCTTGCTGCCTCAAAATCTAGCACGTCTTGTGAGGGGAGCTCACAAGACAAGCACTAGACCAAGGGGCAACAATTTGAGGTATGGCCCACTGTCCCCACAGCCACTACCTCCTGCTCTTTAGTGGACTTTCACCACAAGGGACTTGCGAGGCTTCCCTATGTCAAGTCACCTAAAGGATCTATCAAGTACAAGGGATAAAGGGCCAAGGAGAGCAACTCCACTTAAGAATAGGGCTTACCTAACAAAATAAAGCAATTTGCATCCTCCCAAAGGCCTAATTAAAGCACAACGTGATCTAGGGCTTGAGAACAAGAAAGGTTAATAGGCTTATCTAGGATCACATGGCCAAGAAAAGGCTTACAATAGCTGTATATGATCAACTTATTGCACACAAAGCCTTCAAGAATCCTCAAGTTGAAGACTAGGGAAACTAGGGCTTTTCTAGAGTACAACTTGCCTAGAGAAAAGGACATCAACCCTAAAATGGAGAAATTAGCCACCGGAAGTGTGATTTTGAGGCAACTACCCTTTAACCAAGTGTTGAATCCCTCCACAAGGTATTCCTTATCCTAGTTGAAATTCATACCCTAGCCCTAGCTAGCGGCTTTCCCTAAGAGGCTGAAATCGGGATTAGGAGAAGAAGAATGAATTTTAATATGATTTTTCAAGGTGATAAACAAGGTGATTGTTGCCGCCTTGCTTACACACCTATGTTAATGTGGGAAAAATCCTCAACTCCACTAAGTGTGGCCTTGGTGGCAAAGATTAGAGAAGGGGTTGTCACCTAATCTCAACTCCCTTCGTCTAGGCTCTCTCCTAGCTAAAGCCAAGGGTGGTGGACCCTGAGGATGGATTCGAAAAGAAGGCTTGTTAAAGTAACAAATTCTGGGAGATAGTTAGTACATCAATTAGAAAATTCACCATTCAACAACTTGAAAGATAACTTGAAAGCAAATAAATGATGAGCATATGAGTGTCAACAATGTAGATAAAACAAATAAATTCGTCAAAATAAATCCTGCAAGAAAATTATATGTGAATAGCCTAATGCCAATATACTTCCAAGAAATAATATGCTCAAACTGAAATCACAATACTTGCATGTAAAATATGTCTTTCAGGATACAATAAGTTGCAAGAATGGAAAATTTCAAAACAAATGTTAGTGCAAGATGTTAGAGAATCAGAAAGGCGGAAAGATCCTCTTGTTCTTGATTATTTACTTGTGATCTTCTTTAGTTCTTATTAAGTTCTTCCTATCTTTCTTCTTATTAGTTCATCAAGCAAATAGATCAAGGACACCAAATGTAGGCCAGTAGCCAGGGCAAAACCCCACTCTTGGGGAAAACCTAGTTAGTAACTCAGATTCTTCCTTCAATAGTGATTTTGAGACTCTGGACCTTGACTCGAACTTCCTCCATACCAAGTCAACCTTCCTTGTGATCCTTCCTGAATCTGGCAGCAACAATAGTACTATGATGCAGTTTCTTCAACCTAGAATTTTGACCTTGCTTCTTGAGACTTCAATCTTGAGGTAGAGACTTCAATCTAGCTTCAAAAACTCCGATTTAGGCCCAATAGAACTTCTCCAAGCAGCAGCATTCAGCAAAACAAACTTCAACTTCCTCTTCTCTTGGCAGCAGCACCTGATGCAGCAAATGTTGCAGTTTGGCGACTCCAAAATTGTCATTAACTAGTTCAATCGAACATCTCATTGTCACACACGCACACTTAGAAATATGTTGGACGACACTCTTACGATAAAAACACAATTTGATCAATTTTCATGTTGCCATATATATAGGGAGAGGAACAATATTTCTGATCAGATATCCAAAGAAGGTGTGCAGCAAGAGCAAGGCACATGGGTGATTCAGGAATATAATGGAACATAACACTATCAGTATTGTTACCGTTCGTTCATTGACCTAGCTGGGAATGCCGACAGGGAATAGTTTTGATAGGACAGAGTTTTAGTAGAACAACATTTTTGTCTTTGTTTATACTTTTGTTATTATGTATGTAATCTATCATGGTGACCGATGGCAGTAGTACATTCATATTTATAATTTTTCTTTTTTTGTATATGTATAGTAGGAACTCGTAGCTACTCTGGGAAAGGACCTACAACACTGATTCATAGTCATATGGATATGCTATATCAACATCTACTAATGTAATTTTCATATTCTTCAGTAATGGAAATTATGATTTTTCCTCGGGGGAAAAATTCAAAAAAAACGATTAAAAAAAACATGAAAATTAAAAGAAACTAATAATAATTGAAATAACATTAAAGAAACATAGAAAAAAATTAAAAAAATATATTGTTAACAATATAAAATTAAAAAATATTGATAAACAATTAAAAAATGTAAAATAAATTAAATATTTCAAAAAAAAAATTAATTAAATTTTTAAAAAATTTGGCAGCCCTATGCGGGCTTGACCGAGGGTCGAATCGATTCCAAGAATCGACCCTCGGCCAGGCGGGGGACCTCAGGGATAATTTTTAATTGTTTTTTAATTCTAAATTGTTTATAATATATATCTTTTAAATGTTAAAATTTTTAATTCTTTTTTTCTTTTAATTTTAATGTTTTTATTTTTATTTTTTTAATGTTATTTAAATTATTATTATTTGAATTTTAATGTTTTTTAATCATTTTTCTTTCTTCACTTTTATTTTATTTTATTTTATTTTTCCTAAGAAGTTTTTTTAAGTGTATTTTTTATTTTTTAATGTTTTTAACTTTTATTTTTAAGGATTGTTTTTTAATTATTATTTTTTTTTTTAAAAGTATGTTTTTTTTTAACAGTTTTTTTTTGTTATTTTTACTTAAAATTTTATCTGAATCAATTTTTCAAGAGTGATCCTTGAATCCACAAAGAAGGAGATCACTTTAGATCCCTTGATGGTGATGTCCTTGATGATGATGTTCGGTGATAACTTCTTGACGGTGTCCTTCAATGGTAAAGACCTTGCTTCAATGAGAGGGAAACTGGCTTAGAACTTTTGATGATGATGATGACAACGTCCTTGATCTCACTTCTCTTGGATGAATAGACTTCATGCTACTTTGACTTGTAGGTCTCTTCAACTTGATTAGGGTCTTTGTGGTCTTTCAATGATGGCTAGAGGATCCCAAGACTTATGTTGGTGTAGACTTATTCTTCGATCTAGGGTTTTGATACTTTTTTGTAGATATTGACTTCAAGATGATCTTCTTAGATTTTCTTTGATGTCTTTCTCAAGATTTGATCCTTGAGTGTCCCTTGATAAGTTGCCCTTCCCTGACTTTTGTCACCTTAGCTCTGAAACCATGTTGAGAAAACTAGGGCATAGCATTTAGGTGATTTTTCTTCTTATGATAACTACTTGTGAATGTTTTTTACTTCTTTAGATTAAGATCTTCTCTTTACTTATATTATTATAGTGTTCTTCTTCATCAAACAACTACCAATCCATAAACAATAAAGAGACAAGAGACACGGAATGTAAGCGATCAACAAGGGACAAAACCTCTCCCACTGGAGAGGAAAACCCAAACAAATTCTTCTTCTTATAGAGACTTCAAATGACGAATACCAAGACCAAGACCCTTGACCTATTCACCTCTCCAAGACCAAGTCACAAGGCTTCTTAGCTTGACCTTTCCTTCCTTGATTCAACGATGGTCAGATTGTTAGCTTTTCTCTCCTTCTCGGCTACCCTTCAGATTCTGAGTTCCTACAATTCTCAGCCTTTTTTATGAATCCTTCTTGTGGCACATGGAAAGTATCACCCACAAGTTTGTACCCTTAATCTCTTCGCTTAGGATGGAGACTTCTTCTCCTTCAACTCGTCTTGCATTCTTTAGTATACTTCTTCCTTAATTCAACCTCCTATGATGACTGAGATAACTTCGGAAATGATACTTCTCCTCGCACGTGTGATGGATATCAGCCCTAAAACAGACCCAAACAACTTTGCTCTTCCCTTCCTCCTTCTCGCTGGCTATGAGGCAATCTTCTTTGACCTTTTCGCACTTCTTTTAGCTTCAGATGGCTTTTAAGAAAATATGTTCTACAAATGAAGGTCGAGTGGCCTATATATAATGGTTTTCCGATGAGAAATAAGTCGACTTGACTGAGTTATAGACCGACATGTCCTTTCTAGAAACATCCTTAGGCCAACTTGCTAGAGGTGCTTGAGCTTGGTCTTGGAGGGTCTTTAGACTCTTTCAATAACTCACATAAATATGTAACATGCCCAAGAAGGGTCCTTCATACATGACATTGACTCAATTTGACTTTATGACCAATCCTAAGAGCTCACAATGGGAGCCTTAACTAAAAATAAAACTCCTTGCTCATGAAACCCATGAGACAAGCATTACAAAAATAATTTTATTTTTCTTCTTTACATCGGTTACATAAAATCACAATTACACATGACATTATGAAGACCGAACCTAGTTACACTTTTCAACAGCGCATACTTATAGAAGTTGTCATACCATTGGATCTACCATACAGATTTTTTTTTCCACCATCTAAATTTTTGTTGCTCTATTTTGCCATCACACCACCGAACAATTCACCATCATACACTTTTCTATGGATGTATAGTTGGTTAGTTTTTGTAGCATCGGACAAGTGTTCCAGTCTCGATTTGTGTTTAAGAAACTAAGGAACACGAGATCTCCAAAACCTAGAAAAAGGTTCAGGAGAAAACACATAGAGAGTCGAGACCACTCAATTAAATTAATTGATCGATAATTAAAAAATACCTAAGTCTAACTTAGGGAAATTGATTAATTAAAGGGAATTAATTGAAAATGATCGAGAATGCTCTAGAAACTCGCATGGATTGAATCTAAGATGATCTTAGTCATTTATGAGGATTTAATCATGTTTGTTGAAGCTCCAGCGAGAGATTATAAGAGCAAATCGATGGGACTTTCCCAAAGCATAGTGATTCAGTGAGGGAAGAATCCAAGCCAATAAAGGAGCATCAATGAATGAGGGAGCAGTAAGGAGAATTTCTAGAGAAATTCTTAAGTGGTTTTCCAGTTTCCTGTGTCAAGGAAAGAAGGTCGAATCTTCCAGCAAGGAGGTCGATTTCTGCAGTTCGAGTTTCCCAATTTGCCAGTGCAAGTTGTCGGAGGAGTCATCGATTCAATAGCTAGGACCTGGATCAGATCCTGAGAAGCCTAGCGAATAGTTTCCTAAGGTAGAAAAGGCACGGCTTAACAAAAATTGTTTCTGGGGTTGTGCAAAAGCCTCAATGGCTGCAGTGTGCATTTCTAGCAGGTCATGGTGGCAAGGAGGAATGCAAGTGGCCAAGGAGAGGCTGAGTTGATTTGCTAAGAGGGAGAAGAATTATCCCAGCATTTTTCAGTGAGAAATTGGTGGAGCTGAGTCAAAAATGCTAGCAGTTGTAATTCTCCATATTTGTCATTGAATAATAAATAAACCCTCATTTACTGCACAGTTTTTCCCTTTAGGGTTTTTCCGGGGACATTAGTCCAAAAGATTGTGTTAGTTGTGTGCATCTATTTTCTCAATTCCAGATTTATTTCCACAACGTATTTATTGTTATTTGTGAAGATTGTAGTAGTGAGTTGTTCGTTATTTGTCGTTAATTTAGTTAACTGAAGACAAATAAATTGCATCAGTTAGGAGAATAGTTTCTAGTTATTGCAATTAAGGAATTTTCACATGGTATCATAGCAGTGTTGATCAGATATGAAGCTCAGAGGTGAAAGGAGAAGAGATCGTGCAGTTTCATAGGGAGATCTGAAGCACTCTCTCCAAATCTGCGTGGGCCAGCCAAGCAGTGCGTATAACAAAGAGGCAAGGTTCAATTTCCAGATCAGATTGGTGGAAAACTGTGAATTTCCTCATATCTGCAACAAGAGACAGTGGATTTACTGGAGAGAAGGTTCCGTTGAGTAGGTCAACAATTTTGCAGAGCAGATCTATCAGATTTGGGCGCAAAGTTTTGCAACAAATGTTGCAGTTGCAGATCTGTGCAAAGAAAGAAGATAAAAGCACACTAAAGAAAGGAGATTTCCAAATTTCTCCAATATAGCCACACAGAGAATTAACATTCAGGAGGCTACATATTTGTCTTCCAAATTGGAAGATGAATTCGCTCAGATTGCTTGCCTCTCTAATTCATCTTTACAGGGTATCTAGTATATAGATAGTGGAGCATCTGCTCACATGACAAGAGTCAGAGGGTATTTCTCTAGTTACCATGGGGAGGATATGGACTTCCAAATAACAATGGGAAACAAAACTAAATGCACTCCAGATGAGAGAGGTACCATTGATATTCAAAGGGAGTCAGAAGCAAGCACCAGAGTTATAGACGTATTGTATGTGTTAGGGCTTGCTATGAACCTAATTTCAGTATCTCAGTTACAGGATAAGGGATATTATGTCTACTTTGTAGGGAAGAAGGTGTTCGTCAAACACCAAAACTGGAAGAAGGTGAGACAAATTGGGGTGCGAAGCAATAGATTGTACAAGTTGTAGTTTGACTCTCCAATGGCACTAGTTAGCAACAATTGTGATAGTGGTAACATTGGGAGAGACCTAAATGCGTTATGGCAAAGGAGAATGGGAAATTTACACCACGAAACACGTAAGATGCTCAAGGAGACGGTAACAGGTGTTCTAGAATTAGGCATGGAACAAAATGATGTGTGCAGGGGGTGCGTACTTGGGAAATATGCTAAGGCAATATTCCCAAGAAGTGACAATAGATTAGATGGTGTGCTATCACTTATACACTCAAATATTTGTGGCCATATGTCCACTAGATCTCTCAGAGGGTACGAATATTTCGTCACCTTCATCGATGATTATTCCAAAAAAACCTCGGTCTACTTATTGAAGGCCAAGGACGAGGTCTTCAATCGCTTCCAAGAGTTTAAGGCTCTGGTTTAGAATGCAACAGGAAAGAAGAACAAGGTGCTTCGCTTAGATAACAGAGGAGAGTACACAAACAATGACTTCACGGGTTTCTGTGCGAAGGAAGGAATCGGGAGGGAATGGACAACTCCATGCAACCCATAGCTGAATGGGGTAGTGGAGCAGAAGAACAGGTCTATAGTTGGGGCAGCAAACGTTATGTTGTATGACCAGGATTTGCCCAAATTCCTGTGGGCAGAGGCATGCAGTGCAGTGGATTATATCAAAAACAGAGTTCCTCAGAAGGCGTTGGGAAAGATAACACCAGAAGAAGTCTTCTCAAGGAAGAAGCTAGAAGTCAGTCACTTCAGGATTTTTCATAGTATAGCCTACTGCCATATACAATATGTGAAACATACTAAACTGGATCAAATTGCAGAAAAGGAATTCTTCATTGGGTATAGCGAAACCTCAAACACAAACAGGATCTATATTCCTAGTAGCAGGAAGATTGTCGTGAGAAGGGATGTAAAGTTCATGGAGGACAAAGCCTTCAGAAAATCTCGCGAGTTGCCGGCAGGTGATCAGATTGAGCCAGTAGAAGCTTCATTGGTCTAGCAATAGGGGCTGCCACAGGGGTAGCCGCATGGACAACAGCAAGGACAGCCACAAGGATCTAGTACAGTTACCAACACCAGCACAAATTCAGGTACAAGAGATCTTGTGAGTTTGCAGCAGACGAAGCATTAGATGCAAGATGAGGAGTTGGCCGATCCTCCTACCACTAGCGATTGAACTAGAAAAGAAGCTCATCAGACACTGAGGGATGCATAAGAGTTCGTAGGAGCTCCTAAGACGAATAGGTGAGAGTGCAGACAACCAGACAGGTACCAAGCATTGGTGGCACAGGATGTTGAACCTTCCTGCTATCAAGAGGCTGCACAACATCAAATGTGGGTGGATGCCATGGTAGAGAAGTATAACTTTATCATAACAAATGATGTTTGGGAAGTAGTGCCTAGACCTGTGGATAGGTCAGTTGTGGGCTCTCGATGGATCTATAAGATCAAGTACGTTGCAGACGGTAGTGTGGAAAAATACAAGGCTAGATTCGTGGCAAAGGGGTATGCGCAGAAGGAAGTCATAGACTATGAGGAAACCTTCGCCCTAGTTGCCAGATACACCACCATCCGGTCAGTGATATCTCTCGCAACGTAAATGGGATGGAAAATTCACCAGATGGATGTCAAGACAACATTCTTAAATGGGGTGATAGAGGAGAAAGTATACATCGAACATCCAGAGGGCTCCGAGACATATGAAAGGGGCACACGTGTGCAGACTAAGGAGAGCACTATACAGGCTCAAACATGCTCCCAGGGCATGGTATGGTCAGATTGGCAGCTACTTGCAGCAGATGGGATTCGTCAAGAGTGATGCAAATCCTAACCTTTACTATCTGATGGTAAAGGGTGAGCCACTCTGTTAATCAAGGTTGTCATTGATGTCAAAGTGGCATTGACCGAGATGTCAATATTCTTGAGATGCCTGGTTCCGGATGATGATGCCATGACCCTTGGTTGACTAAGATACTATCAATGAAGATGTCAAGTCACGAAGAATTCAAACCACTAATGAAGGAAGCCCTAAGTACTTGATCTAATGTTGCATGCACTTGATGATCTAAATCTCAACCAATGATGTCATACACTTGGATGATACTTGATGATGACATATGATGATGTGGAAGATCTCATTTGATGGCTGGAAGACTACCTCGAAACTTTCCTAATGATGTTGCACAATGACATATTACTGCACTATTATTGAATACATAATGCTATACCTTCATGATGATATGGATGTTGGATACTATCATGATGACATGGATGTCCTACATGATGACACTATGATCCTATAACTGATAAGCCAAACAATGCAGAAGACAAACAAAGGAGAAGCCATGTTGTCCTATTCACTTTCTGCACAGAAAAATAAAGGACAGTCACAAAGAAAAATTGTTTTTACCACCTTAGAGGCATCCTTCCAAATTGGATCCTATACCATCTTGTAGAGTATATTTTCCCCTTTCTAACGAGCCCTTACTTGCCCCCAAACTCTCGGTGGTTGATGAGATAATGAATTTTTAAGTTTAGAAAAATATATTTTTTATCAAGCCAACCTGTGCTAGCCTGTTCATGTCGGTCCTTCTCCCAACAGTCACGTCTTTTCAGATGGACAAAACACTATAAATATGTGGGCAGAATCTTCATTTCAGAATCAAAATTTCGGATTTTTATCTCTGAAATTTCGGTGCTTAATTACAGTAATATACCGCAGAGAAGTAATTGGATGCCAAGGAGGACTTGAAGACTTTTTGTTTTGGGCTAAAAAAAAAATTCTGTAGGGTTAAAACAGTTTGGTTATCCTAAACACGTAGAACTGAAGTAATCTATGTCTAGAATCTCACCCTAATTTCCTATGGAACAAATCATGTGAACTGACGCTTATTAAACCACTTTGGAAGCTTGCTTGGAGCAGATTTGGAATTGTTTAGAGGAATCTCTCTTGTAGACTTCGAGCAGCTTTTGAAGAATCTTGTAGCAGACTTCAGGGAGGTTTCTGAGAAGATATTCTCACCTTTATTAGAAGCCTTTGTTGAAGTAGACCTCAAGCATCCTTGGAACAGATTTGAATGAGAACTTGAAGATCTTTTGAAGCAACGTTCTTTGTATCTTTGAGCAGATTTGAAGCTATTCCTCTGCAGACTCGTAGACATTTCTGAAGTCTAGGATGATTCTTGAAGTGTGATCTTGGAGAAGCCTTTTGGAGTGATCTATTGAGTCAAATATTGAAAACCTTAATGAGTTGTCCTTGAAGAAGTCTTGGAGCAGACTTAAGGCATCTCAAGCTAGGTGTTTTGAAGACATTTTGAAGCAGATCTTGAGCAAACCATGGAGAGAATTTTGAGCAGATCCTGAAGACTTTGTAAGAACACCATGCGAAGGATGTCTTAGAGCAGATTTGAAGAGTCTTGGAGTAGATATTGTAGTCATTAAAGCAGCCCTTGAAAGGATTTTGCAGCAGCATTTTGGGTTGGCATTTAGGGCACATTGAAGGATTATCTTTGGAACTTGTGAAGACTTCCTATGAAGATTTTTGGAGAATATCTTACTTGGGCAAGGGTATTTGAAGACACCCTTGAAGAATTCTTGGTACAACAGATTGAAGACTTGAAGATTACACTTGGATCAATTAAATACATTGTGCATTTCTTGATTGGGCTTTGGGTTTGAAGCACTCTTGAAGGAACGTTGTTTTGAAGATCTGTTTGGAGCACTTTGACGACATCTTGGAGGCTGGAGCATCTTGTGAAGACACTTTGAAATTGAACTTGGAGATATTGTTATCATGATGCATCGCTGATGACATCATGAGGTAACTTGGAGAAATTGTTTGGGTATGATGAAGAGCAGTGGAGACACCTTCATACGAAGAAAAGGTTGTCATTGATGAGGTGATGTGTAGATTACAGTGAAGAGTAAGCTGAAAATTGCCAGGGCTAGTTGAAGAAGACATTGGGAGCCGTAAGTATAACCAAATATATCTTGACGAAATGAAGCAGGAGGTTGGAGCCTCATAGAGACAAGGTCAGTGCCTTGGAAGATAGGGTTGGCGCCCTAGAGGATTGGAGTCCTCAAGAAACCAGGTCGGAGCCTATACCAGAGATAGGGTTGGAGCCCTTAAGGTTGGTGCCTCAAAATTGACAAGGTTGGAGCCTTGGACAGACCAAGTCAGTGCTTGGCACAATACAGGTTGGAGCCTGGAAGATTGGAGTCTTCATCTAGGGTTGGAGCCCTATATCATTATTGTACTTTACTTATTGTAAAGAAGAAATTAATAAAAGTATCTATTTCATCATTGTTCATTTTGTGTTCTAAATATAAGTGATCTAACTGGTAAAATTAACAATTGAAAAGAAATACTGATTCACCCCCCTCTCAGTATTTCCAACACACTCATCCTAGTTTTATATGTGGATGACCTCTTTTTGACAAGATCATCAAGGCTCATAGAGGATTGCAAGAGGAACCTGGCAGCAAAGTTTGACATGAAAGATTTGGGAGTGATGCATTACTTCCTAGGCTAGGAAGTAAGGCAGAGGGATGGGGAGATATCCCTTGGTCAATGAAGATATACTATAAATATTTTGAAGAGATTCAAGATGCAAGATTGTAGGCCTATGTCCATGCCTAAGATTACAAACAGGAGGAAAATTGATGCATCAGAGGACGATGATGTTGACCCAACATTATATAGACATCTCATTGACTCCCTCATGTATCTAGTCAACACCAGGCCAGATATCTGCTTCGCAATCAACACTCTCAGTCAGTTTATGGTGGGACCTAAGAGAGTGCATTGGATAGCGGCAAAGCACATACTGACGTATTTACGCGACACAGTCGAGTATGAATTGAGGTATATCCAAGGTGATGGTGTCAAGTTATGTGGTTCACAAATGCAGATTGGGCAGGCAGTTCAATGGATCGAAAGAGCACATAAGGGTGTTGCTTCAATGTTGGATCAGGAGTTGTGTCTTGGTGCAGCAAGAAGCAAAATTCCATGGCACTGAGCTCTGCAAAAGCATACTACGTGGAACTAGCATGGCCACATGCGAAGATATATGGATTTGGAAGCTGCTAGTGAGTTTGTTCAATCATAAGATGGAGGCGACCAGTACCTACTGTGGCAATCAAAGTTGCATCAAGCTCTCTGCGAATGCAGTGTTTCACGATAGGTCGAAACATATAGACATATGATATCACTTCATCAAAGATTGTGTGTGCAGCGTGTATTAGTTCAACTACAGCATGTTTCCATAGAACAGCATATGACAGATATACTCACAAAGGCTCTAGGAAGAACTATACGGATTTTTGTACCTTTGTGAGTATATCTGCTCTAGGAAGAACTATACGGAATTCGTATAGTACAGTTCATATCCGTACAGTGTAGTTCGTACAAAATCCGTACAATACAGTTCGTACGGAATCCGTATAGTACAGTTTGTATCCATACAGATGGGTATAGTGGAAAATACCTTCAAAGGTAGTAGCTCTATGGAAGCATAATTTGAATAGTCGTAGTGCAGATATAGATTAGTGTCAGCAGAACTAGTTGTAGTCGGTTTAGTATGAGACAGTTGCAGAGCTAGTAGCGGTGGCACAGGTAGTGCAAATTGTACAGTTGGAGTATACAAGTGCAATTCCAGCCAGAGGATTCCCTGAGAAAAGCTTCACAATCATGTTTCCAATGCAGGGGGCAGTGTGAGTTGCCAAAAGGGAGCAGAGAGATTTCCCATAGGGAGATCAAGACTCAAGGGGAGTCTAGCTTCAGAGGCAGCAACCCTATGGAAGCTAGTACTTCAAGATCTGGGGAGATTAAAATCGTTATTGCAGTAGTTGCAGCAAAAGTGCAGAGGTAGCAGCAGGGCAGTAGCAGCAACAGTGTGAGTAGATCAGGGTTAGCACAATAGCATGATTGGCAACATTCTCTTCGCAATTATTTCCAGTCGCAGACTTGGTCAACTTGCAGAAGTGGAGGAAGTCAATCAGGCATCAACAGCGCAAGATTTGTTGAAATTTGATGACTACAAATTTTCTGGCAATCCCAACCCAGTTATAATTTCAGCTTATCACTCCCATTCAGTTAAATGCCCTTTCCCATAAACATACATTCAACATATAGAATTCTGAAAATGAAATTTTCAGATTAAAACACATGGGACTGTCAACACATACTGAAAATAAATATGGACATAAACAGACCAGCAACACATAAAAATACACACAGATTTTGGTCAACTTAGACCCAGGCAAAACCCCTTCAATCTTCTCTAGGGAAAACCTGTTAAAGAGCTCTTCAAATTTATTTATCTTCCAAGTTCAGAAAAAAATACATTTGCAGAAAAAACAAAACAGCAAAATACAACTTATCTCTTCAGCCCAAAACTCCTTGAAAACCATGCCCACTTTGCCTCGATTTTCTTGCCCACTTGAAGCTGAAAATACGTGTTGTACGGATACGATCTGTACTGTACAGATTTCCTACGAACTATACAGATTTATGTACCCCTATACAGATTAATAAAATTAAATTAAAAAATAAAAATATAAAAAATAAAAACTTCTCTCAAACTATGTGCAACTCACAACATTAAATAGTGTTAGTACTGTACCTTCTATTGTCTTCTATGCCTTGATTTTCGTGCCCTGCTTTGCCCAGAAATCACTCCTTCAGCTTGCTGCAATACATTTCTCCTTCATAATTTTTCTCTAGCCCTCAACCTCCTTTCTCCAATCTGCTCATGAAGAATGAATGCAGTCTCTCTTTTCTTTTCCCCCTTTTGTTTCCCCAAATGACTTTTGAGCAACCCTAAAATCTAATGGCTCAGATTCATTTAGATCAAGGGATGAGAATAAATGTGCATTTAATTCTCACTTTCTATTTTTTAACTCGCCCATTAAATAAAGTACCCACATTGTACTTTATGTCTAAAGTCACTTTTCACTTTATAATTTAACATTGACTTGACCACTTATAAAGTCAATTTCACTTTATAAAGCCACACTTAGGAAAATAATTATTTTGGACACTTTTCACTAAGTAGAGACTAACGCATGGGAAACCACTTGTCCAGGGTACATTAAAATTCAACACTCCCTCTTACCGAGGAAAGTGTTTCCCACCACACCCATCTTATCCCTGAAACGGACATGCTTGCCTCTCAGCAAGGACTTTGTGAGAACATCGGCCACCTACTCATCTGTCGATATATACTCCAGCTTCACGGCCCCCTTCTGAACATAGTCCCCGATGAAATGATATCTGATGTCAATGTGTTTTGACCTGTCATAAAACACTAGATTCTCCGTGAGTTTAATGCAACTCTGATTATCACAGTGAATGATCGTCGGTCTCAACTCCTAATCAAATAGGCCATACAATAACTTGCGAAGCCAAATGGCCTCACAACTAGCCTGGCTAACAGCCATATACTAAGCCTCGGAAGAGCTCAAAGAAACTGACTTTTTCTTTCGACTAGACCACAACACGACTGTCGAAACCAATCTGAAGCAACACCCTGAAGTGCTTTTCCTGTCAAAGCACACCCTGCCCAATCTGAATCTGTGTAACCTACCAACCTCACTCCATCTCCCCGCCTATATTCCAAACCATAATCAATAGTCCCCTGCACATAGCGAAGAATATGCTTTGCAGCTACCTAGTGCACTCTCCTGGGCTCAACCATGAACTGGCTAAGTGTGTTCACTGCAAAGCATATGTCTAGTCTAGTGTTGTCCAGATACATTAAGGACCCAATAAGCTACCTATACAATGTGGATCCACCAAACTAGAATCTGAAGCATGAATCTTCTTCCAGTTGGTGATCATAGGTGTAGACATGGGTCTATAGTCTGCCATGTGAAATCTACTCAACACATCCACAACATATTGCCCCTACCCCAGAAAGATATGCCCCTCCTCCTGCCACACCTCAAGTGCCAAAAAGTAATGCATCAGCCCAATGTCCTTCATCTTGAACTCCATAGCAAGATTCTCCTTGCAACCACTAATCAATCTCTCTACCCCAGTAATGAACAAGTCATCAACATATAGCACAAAAATGAGCAAATCATCCCCTACAACAATGTAGTATACGTTCGGATCTGCATCACTCTTCGTGAAACCCATCTGCTGCAAGTAAGTATCAATCCTCGAATACCAAGCTCTCGGAGCTTGCTTAAGTATGTAGAGTGCTCGCCTCAACTGGCATACATGGGTCTCCCGCCCAAGTACCTCAAAGCCATGTGGTTGCTCAACATACACCTCCTCCTCTATAACTCTATTCAGAAATGCGGTCTTCACATCCAACTGATGGATCTGCCAACACATTTCGGCAGCAATAGAAATAAGTGACCAGATAGAAGTGTACCGAGCTACGGGAGCGAAGGTCTCATTATAGTCAACTCCCTCTATCTGTGAGAACCCTCTAGCAACAAACCTCGCCTTGAACTTCTCAATGTTGCCATCCACAACATGCTTGATCTTGTAGAGCCACCTGGAAGTCACAACTGACTTTCCCTCAGGCCTAGGCACCACCTCCCAGACATTGTTTCTAATGATAGAGGCATACTCCTCCACCATAGCCTCTCTCCATACCTCCTGGCTGGCAGCCTCCTCATAGCTAGTAGGCTCAAAGTCAACAATGTTGGTAGCCTTGGCTACATAACTGCAAAATTGCTTAGGCGGCACACTCGCCCTGTTCACCCTCTTCAGAGGACCAACGGACTTCGCTTCCTTCAAGGTGCCTTGAAGACACTTGGGCCTCTTCTTCCCTGAAGAAGCTTCCCCATAGGGAACCTCATCCTCTACCCCCCAGTCTGGTGAACCTAAAGGTCTGCCAACTGACCTCGGTGTGCCAGTACCAGCACCTGTCCTCGAAGAACCTATACCAGCACCTGTGCCTATGTCAGCTGAAGTGCCATGTGAATTTTGTACCAGTGGACTCCCAAAAGAAGTGGTCGGTGAACTTGCCACTAGTGCCCGAGATGTCACTGACACTAAAGTACCTCCTGTACCAGTCGATCCAGAACCCTTAGGTCTTGCTCCCGATACCTGACCTCCCTGCTGAGGAGAAGTCTGTGACTCTCTCTCATCATACTCGCGTGATCTCCGACAGGCCCTCTCCTCCTCGAACTTCACATCCCTCCTAATCACCATTCTTTGTTTAGAAGGAATGAAGATCTGATAGGCCTTCGAAGTCTCCTTGTCACCCATAAAGATACCCTTCTCTGCCATGGGTTCCAGCTTCGTCCTCTGCTCCTTGGGCATATAAGAATATGTGAGACATCCAAAGATACAAAGATGTCCCACATGAGGCTTCTCTCCAGTGAAAGCCTCCTCCAGAATCATAATCCCCAATCCTCTGTGAGGACTCCTGTTTTGAAGATAAACAGCAGTATTGCAGGCCTCAACCCACAAAAACAAAGGCAACCCCTAATCATGAATCTTTGCTCTAGCAACCCCAACAATAGCTTTGTTCTTCCTTTCAGACACCCCATTCTGCTGGGGGTTGTAAGGAACCGTGAACTCTCTCCTAATGCCCTCCTGTGCACAAAAGTCATAAAACCAACCATCGGTGCACTCACCACCATTGTCTAGCCTCAAGACCTGAATCTTCCTACCTGTCTGCTTTTCCACAAGAGCTTTGAACTCTTTAAAGCGACTGAAAACCTCACCCTTGGTCTTTAGGAAATATATCCAAGTCCTCCTAGAGTAGTCATCAATGAATATAACATAATACTCAACCACCCAAAGACACATGAGACATACGACCACTAACATCAGTACGAAAAAAAGTCTAGTATACCTGTAGATCTGTTGTCGCCCGCTAGGAATGGTAACTTGGTGTACTTGCCAAAAGCACACCCTCTGTAGACCTCATAATGCTCGACACTGAAATCAGGAACTCCAGTAGTGATCTCTCTCAGAACTCTCAAAGCTCCATAATGCATATGCACCATCCTCCAGTGCCATAACTCGAACAAGCCTCTATTGCTGGTGGTACTAGTGTGAGTGCTACCAGATGTGCTACTCACCAATGCTCCTGCCAACTGAAAATTGAACTTGTATAGTTTCCCAGAGTGGACTCCAATCACTTTGGCCAATGTGATGGAAGCTCCCCTAGGATGCATCAATACCTGTCCTCCTGATAAAGTAATGTCAAACCCCTTCTCCTTCATAGCAAACACTGAAATCAAGTTCTTCTTCATCCCTGGAAGATACAAAACATCCATGATCTTCAAAGGAGGCAAAGACTCCCTCTCAAAGGTCACAGTCCCCACACCAACAGCTCTCACAGTGCAGTCATCTCCTAGTACAATCTCAATATCAAGTGCCCTCTCTGCAAGCTTTGAAAATAACTCTTGTGCACCTGTCATATGGCGGGAAGCCTCGTTGCCTATGTACCACACATCGGATGATGTACTCCTACTAGATGTAGAAGTAATAAATGCAAAGTCCCTGTCAAACTGTGAAGCAAACTGCTCCACCTCCGCTGAAGCTGCATTACTCTTCTTCCCCTTGTTTTTCCTCTCAGGACACGTAGCAGGATAGTGTCCCATCTTCTGACATGCCCAACATTTGACTTTGGACATATCCGTATCTTTCTTCTACTTCTCCTTTCCCTTAGCCCCATCTGATGAGGCCCCTTTCTTGGCCTTCCATTTGTTCTTCCCCCTGGCTGTCAAGGCTACATCCTCCTCATCTACTATCTTCACCCCAACACTGTCAGCCTTTCGTATCTCATGCTACACACAATCATCCCAGAATCTGTCCCAATTGGGTAGATTCTCCCTAGAGGTAAAAGCATCTCCAAATACCTACCAAGACTAAAGAAGTCCCGCTACAGCTATCCTAACTAACTTTATGGGTGAAATTGCCTCACCAATAGCAGTCAAATCATTACGTACCTGTTTGACCCTGCCAAGATAATGAACTACACTTTCAACCTTTGTCATCCTGATGTTCTTCAATTGTTCTTTGAGTACCATCTTCCTGCTTTCATTGGTACTCTGATAGAGAGTGGTTAGAGTTGTCCACATCTTAGGTGCATATGAGTTTCCTCTCACCAGAGGAACCACATGATCCTTCAAACTGTCCATCAAAATCATTTTTGCCTTTGCATTATTTTTTGTGAATTCAGCAAGTTCATCTGCAACAATAGGAGGTACAACCTCTTGCCGCACTATGTCCCAAACTACTGCCTCCTCAGGTCTGAATTTTGTCCTTCCAAACAACATAGTTGGATATCCTATCCAGTCGATCCTCTATCCTAAAGAACATGGCCATGATTGTTGTCCAAAATTTACAAAACCAAGAAAATGGAGAAATGAACTTTCCAGCACCCCTTGTTGTCCCAAAAGTTCAGTCTGTGTGAAATTTCACCTTATTGTCCCAAAATATCAGTTTGCTGTCCAAACTGAGTTTGTTGTCCAAAAAGTTAGTTTCTTGTTAGAACTGCAATTTTCAGCCTGTACCTCTAATACCATGTTGAAATTTGATGACTAAAAAGTTTCCTGCAATCCCAACCTGGTTTTAATTTCAACTTATCACTCTCATTCAATTAAATGCCCTTTCCGATAAACATACATTCAACATATAGAATTCTGGAAATGAAATTTTCAAATTAAAACACATGGGACTGTCAACACATGCTGAAAATAAATATGGACATAAATAGAGCAGCAACACATAAAAATACACACAGATTTTGGTCAACTTAGACCCAGGCAAAACCCCTTCAATCTTCTTCGGGGAAAACCTATTAGAGAGCTCTTCAAAATTATTTATCTTTCAAGTTCAGGAAAAATACATTTGCAGACAAAACAAAACAACGAAATACAACTTATCTCTTCAACCCAAAACTCCTTGAAAACCATGCCCACTTTGCCTCGATTTCCATGCCCACTTGAAGCTGAAAATATGTATTGTACGGACTGTACTGTATGGATCCGTACTGACTGTACATATTTCCGTACCATTGTACGGATTGTACAGATTTAAAAACAAAAACAAAAACTTCTCTCGAACTGCGTGCATCTCACAACATTAAATGATGTTCGTACTGTACCTTCTATTGTCTTCTATGCCTTGATTTCCGTGCCCTGCTTTGCCCAGAAATCACTCTTTCAGCTTGCTACAATAAATTTCTCCTTCATAACTTTTCTCCAGCCATCAGCCTCCTTTCTCCAATCTGCACATGAAGAATGAATGCAATCTCTCTTTTCTTTTCCCCCTTTTGTGTTCCTAAATGAATTTTGGGCAACCTAAGATCTAATGGCTCAGATTCATTTAGATCAAGGGATGAGAATAATTGTGCATTTAATTCTCACTTTCTATTTTTTAACTCACCCATTAAATAAAGTACCCACATTGTACTTTATGTCTAAAGTCACTTTTGACTTTATAATTTAACATTGACCTTACCACTTATAAAGTCACTTTCACTTTATAAAGTCACACTTAGGAAAAGAATTATTTTAGGCACTTTTCCCTAGGTAGAGACTAACCCATGAGAAACCACTTGTCCAAGGTACATTAAAAATCAACAAGATTGTCCAAATGCAAGAGGGTATTAAATGGAGAACCCCTTCCTCGCTAAGAGGGAGTGTTAGTTTTGTAGCATTGGACTGGTTTTCTTGTCTCGAATTGTGTGAAAGAGACTAAGGAATATGAGATCTCCAAAACCCAAAAAGGTTTTGAGAGAAAACACCTACAAACCACTCAATTAAATTAATTGATCGATAATTTAAAAATGTCCAAGCCTAACTTAGAGTAATCAATTAATTGAAAAATGATCGAGAATGCTCTAGAAACTCGCATTGATCGAGTCTAACATGATCTTAGTCGTTGATGAGGATTTAATCATGGTCGTTGAAGTTCCAACGAGAGATTATAAGAGCAAAACGATGGGATGAGGAGAGACACAAGTAAGGGAGCAATTATCCAGGGAGCGTGAATTTCCCAAAGCATAGTGATTCAGTAAGGGAAGAATTTGAGCCAGTAAAGGAGCATTAGTGATTGAGGGAGCAACAAGGAGAATTTCCAGAGAAATTCTCAAGTGGTTTTCTAGTTTCCAGCATTAGGGAAGGAAGGTTGAATTATCTAGCAGCGAGGCTGATTTCTGCAGTTCGAGTTGCCCAGTTTGCCATTGTGAGTTGTTGGAGGGGGAGTCGATTCAGTAGCTAGGACCTGGATCAAATCCCGGTAGGCCTGGCGAATTGTTTCCTGAGGAAGAAACAGGCAAAACAGCGTTCCAAAAGTTTTTTTTGGGGTTGTGTGAAAGTCCCAATGGCTGCAGTGCACATTTCTAGCAGGTTGTGTGAGTGGCAGGGAGGAGTGCAAGCGGCCAAGGAGAGGCCGAGTTGATTTGTTAAGAGGGAGAAGAATTCTCCCAGGATTTTTCAGTGATAAATTGGTGGAGCTGAGCAAGAAAGGCCAACATTTGTAATTATCCATATTTGTTGTTGAATAATAAATAAACCATCATCTATTGCACCGGTTTTCCCTTTAGGGTTTTTGCGGGGACATTAGTCCAAAATAACTGTGTTAATTGTGTGCATCTATTTTCTCAGTTCCAGATTTATTTTCGCAGCATATTTATTTTTATTTATCAAGATTGCAGTAGTGAGTTGTTCGTTATTTGTCGTTAATTTAATTAACTGAAAACAAATAAACTGCATTAGGTAGGAGAATAGTTTACAGTTATTGCAATTAAGGAATTTCCACATAGTTGGCCAAATAATCAATTAGATGCCCAACCATATGGTCTTGTTCATACATTGAGCATTAAAATTCATTTAATTATAATAAGTAAAAAGAAAGGTCATTTTAATAAATAATAATTTATTTATAATAAATTTACCTTATAAAGTAAAGTTACTTAATAAAGTCACATATAAAGTTACTTTATAAAAAAATTAATTAATTAAAATACATATAGAGAGAGAGAAAGAATAAAAGTGGGGTCCGCAGAAAAAACACCAAAGCAAAGATGGTTAGCAATGACGAATTACATGCCAAGTCAATTGATATAGAGATGAGGTTAATAACGTAAGATATCATATCAACAATGTTGAAAACACATAGCTAGGGTTGGGTGAAGAACAAAATAAAAGTTAACCAATAAAACTAATAAATTAATAGAAAAAGGAGATGAGAGTTAACAAGTTAATAGAGGACGCTAAGAATCAATGGCAAACCACATTAAGAATCAGAAATGATGATAAGAACAAAACAACAACGATAAACTACCTGGGAAAAAGAATTAACTAGCTAACTAAGAGGGTTGTAGAACCCTTAACCTACCAAAAACCAACATCAAGTCAAGAATCACAAAATACAAGTGAACAAGGACATCAAGAAGCACTTGAAATCATTTTTTCAGTTAGTAAGCATCACACAAGAGCTCTAGATAGAGATTATAAAAAAATTAAGAAGGAATTACCGAAGTGTGATGGTAAAGACCTTAAAAGAGTAGTGGTTTAAGTCAACAAATGGAAAGAATTTTTTAATTGAACCCCACGTTGGGTTAAAGAGAAAAAATAATGACATCTTCCAACAACTTAGAAGGTGAAGCTTATGATTGGTTCCTATGGTGGACCAAAAAATGTGACACTTGTTCCTTTCATTAGCAAAGTTTCACAATTGCCCTATTAAAAAGGTCCCATGACAAAGAAGATGATGACCTTTACAACAAACTCGTTCATCTTAAACATAAAGGAAATGTGAATTACACATACGAATCGAAAGTTTTGGCGACAAGACAAAATAGATTCACAAATGAACAATTTCTAAAAATATACATATGTGGATTGATTATTACATCCGTTTTGAAAACAATTGAGAATGCTAGACAAGCGAAGAAATTAATTGAACAAAAGAACAAGTTCAACAAGTCATTATTCACCAAAGAAGATGAAAACTGGCATCATGACTTAGATAAGAAAGTGGTAAACAAATGTAGATATTGTGGTAACAAATAGTCACTAGGGTATAGATGCAACATTAAGAAACTATATATATGAGAAGTAGAAAAGGATCCAAACACATCTAGCAGTGAATCAGAAACTAGGGAAAAAAGAAGAAGAACAATTGTCGTAAGTGTGGAAAAAATTGGACACGAGGACATAAATGTGAAGAAATATCATTACACTATTATAAAAATGTGGACGGAAGGCAAATAAAGTATAGAAGCCAGATGATGAAATCACTGTAGTATACAACGCAAATTCAGACCATGACAATACATTGCAAAATATATCACTAGCTTCAATCTCATGTGCCCAAGAAATGAAGACAACAAACTTCAAGAAAGGATGATTACTCCAAAAGACCAATTATAACCAACGATTGTAAAATACGTTCCACCACATCATAGAAAGGAGAGAATCCAATCTTTAAGAAGAAAAGCAACACTAAAATTCTTCCAATAACTATGATAGGGTGACCACAACCTAAGACCCTAAAGCTTAAAGGAGCCATAAAAGATAGAAATATTGTAATACTCATAGATTCTGGCAATACTCACAATTTTATGGATGTTGTTGCTAAACAACTAAACCTTTTTGTGTACCCCACCAAGGACCTCATCGTGACAGTCACTAACGGAAAAAAGGTAAAAGAAGTAGCAAAATGTCAAGGATTCAATTCAGATACTAGAATGGGAACTACAAACAGAACTCTATGCTCTATTGTTCGAAGAGATGGATATAGTGCTAGGTGTGAAATGATGGATGCAGATGGGAAGTTATACTATGAAACTTGAAGAACGGTTCATGGAGTTTAATTGGCAAGGACAACACTATAAATTATATGGTGTTGAAGTTTCCACTCTCAAGAAGATGCAAAAAATACACAAGAACCTCACCAATACTCAAGTACGAACCAAGTCAAACCCATAAAAACAAATAAACTTCATTTCACGACGAAAACATGACCGACTAGAGAAAATTTCATTTGCGATGCATTGAGGACAAAGCATTCCTTAAGAGGGCAGCAATGTAACAAACATAAATTTAATAAATATAAATAAATATTATTAAATTGAAAGATGTGTCTTATCCAAAATGCATGTTCCTTGGCATGAATCGGCACCCTGTCTAGGTATTTATAACGGGGGCCCCTCACTATAAACTCATCATTTCTTATTCATTCTATCAATAAATACATTTTTATTATAAAAATAATTGACTTCAAAACGAAGAGGGATTGTTTGTTACTTTGGTGAAAATTTCATTAAACCTTATTTCTTCAACAAGTACAAGGAAGAAGAAGATACTTATAATAAATTAGTGCATATCATCACAAAATCACCCATAATCCTCCAAGAGAGAATAGTTCAACAAAATATCCACCCTAGGAAGTTCACTACATTAGTGCTCCATAGCGCACAAGAGAGATAGACTAGCTAACACACATTGATCTCCAAATGTGTGACAATGATCTCAAGAGAAATCAACCTTCCTCTATTTATATGAGGGAAACCAAATTGATTTTTTGTAAAATTTTTCTAAAATCCCTTAAATAAAATTAATTATGATTAAAAGTTGGATAGGTCAGAAGCCAACCCCCAAAGATAGCTAACTCAATGAATAGACATAAAAATAAGCTTCATTTTATTCCAAGTGTGAGCTAAAATCCCTTCAAGAGTGGCGTCATCCTCTAAAAGGTTTGTCTCATCAAAATGTGCCATGGATGGCTCAAGGGGATGAATCTCATCCCAAAGGTCACACCTCCTCATCAAATGATGTCCAATCAGCAAGCAAGGCTCCCTCATCAAGAAGTCAGCCTCAAACCTGCCCGTGTCATCAATCTAAGCACCATAAAGGGGACCTCATGGAGTCAGGGCATCACATCATCGCAAAGTAGTGTACCATCCCCTCTAGCGGGGTTCCAAGTCATCATCACCTTCAATTATCCTTAAAAAAAAAGGCAATGTCCATCAAGTAGGTGCAATGTTATCCTAGGGGCATCTTGTCAGCTTTGGGGTACACAAATACTCTAACATCTTGGCTCTAAAGGGAAACGTTTCAAGTCCCAGGAAAAAGTTCCCCCTGGAGTCATCAAGTGGGGTTGGACATCCTCTCTAAAGTGCTAGAGAACCATCGTATAATCCCTCGAGGGATGACAGTTATACCTAGAAGAAAAAATCGAGCAACATACTCACAAAATCAAGTGAGATCAACATCATAGGTGCACAAACCATAAGAGTATCAGAGCGAGCCATATTTATTGTTAAAGGCATCAATGTACTTTACACAAGCATCAACTTCAATTGTTTTCTAGCTTATGACTCGTCAACAAGTTACCTTGTTTAGATATGGGATAGTCATCACAAGGCCTTATTAAGAACTTCCAACCCTAAGGGGAGGAACAGTTCCTAGGTCGACCCATCAATCAGCAAGTGCAAATGATCAATGATGTGGGGTTTACTTCCTAGAGGATGCCATTGTGTTGTACCAACTGTGAAATTCACAACATCCTTGAGCATTATAATATGAAGAGGGTGCAATCGTGGGGCCTAAGTTACCGCTTTCCTCAACCTCTTTTAACCACCCCTCTTCTTTTTCATCATTAAGCTTCACATGTTTAGTTTTGATTACAAGCTTTCATTGATTCATCATTAACCCCTTAAAGATTAATCATTTCCTTGCTCATCGAGATTGATATATTCAGAGTTCCTTTCATCTAGACAGTTCATGCATTAGCCAAGAGCTGGATGAGGGCTAGTGAGGGGGGTTAGAGCTTAGGCTAGGCTTTTGTCCATGCACTTTCATTTATCCCTAACAATATTCTGCATTTTAACATATGGATCATGCCTATTCCTTTCTTTGTTACATCGACCTCTTAGGACAAAGTTTCCAGGTCCCTACATAAGGATGAGGAATACAAGGAACCAATACTAATGACAGATAGTAATCAACCCAAAGATGGAATTTCGATACATGGTGAAAATAGAAGGTGTTAAATATGTACTTACTAAGGACAAACAACATCAATCAAGGCCTCTTATTTGTGCCCTTCCTAGATAGTGAAAGAAAGGTCTTAAAAGGAAGGTCACAGTGGATTGGGGGCAAGTAATAACCACCAAGGTGAGGCATGGGAACAAATGTACAACCAAAAGCAGTCTATCATCCAACTCAACCTATGTTCCATACTAGAATGCCCATAAATGTTAAAAGAAAGCACTTGATTTTCAAGAATGATTAATGTGCCTCACAATAGATGACCCACCTTCATCGGATGAGTGGGCTAAATGAAAGAAAGCAGTAATGGGAGACTAGATAAGAGGTTGTTGGCTGGCAAGCTAAAGCATCAAGAACAAAAATTTCTCCTATGGGTCACCCACATGGGTGGGTAACAATTCCCTCCTATGAATGCTTTGTATGGGCATTCGCTCTCATTCATCTTTAACCTTTGTACTTCATGTATCGATGAACCTACAACGTCTTCAAAAGTTAGAGTTTTAGGTCCAAGCCATAGAAGATATGTAAAATGATGTTACAAAATTCTAATAAAAATCAAGCAAGCTATTAAACAAAATAGTAATCAATTATGTCTTTAATTCCAGTATCAAGTACCAATAACTCATTTCTCAATCCCTACAATTTATGGGCATGTTCTATGGTAAAATTGGATTCATTCATCTTCCAATTTGTCAATTGATTTCGTAGCAATAAAACTCGAAGTTCATCAGAGGATTCATTAAGAAAAAAATAGCTTCTTACATACTTCAATAGCAATGCTAGAGCCTTGAATGTAGGGAAGATTGTTATCCTCAAGAGCAAAAGTTAGAATAAGCACTGCATTTTTATTTTTATTTTTACAGTCATTTGTCATGGGATCTAGTTTTCGAATTACCCCGATGACCAACATCCAAAGATCATGATGAGAGAGGATTTGCTCCCTTTTTTGTATTTAAGCTCAATAATTGTTCCCATTCAGTTTGTGAGATTCCAACTATTAGCTTCCAATGTTACTCTAAAAGTGTTTACACCATGACTAGCAGTGCATCATGTGATGTGCGGAGCATGATTTACGGATGACCCTTAGTTGTTCTAGACAAACACATTTGAGTTGACCTGCTAATGGATTATTTCACCTCATATTAGAGCTTGTGTGGCTTTCTTCTTTGGATAATTGGAGAGATATGGACCCTAGTGACATTCTTCGTGATCTCCACATGGACGTTGGTTGCTTGCTTGGGAGGACAACTTACTTTGGAGAAGGAACATTAGCCATATTAAAGGAGGGAATTGAGCCCTAGATGGCAAGTGCACACTTGGTTTCTTAAATGGAAGCTTTCACTTGACATGAGGACAGTTGGGTTGACGGGGTGGGGTGGGCTCAAAGGAGCACACTACATAGGAGTGTTGGAGCTTTGGAGGCTTGAGGAAGTGGAGTATTGTACACATCTTGTATAACACTCATGCCTTGGAGCCTAGCGTGTTTGACATCTTCACCTTGGAGCTTGACATGTGTCACTTGTAGAAGGAGCACCCCACATCTAAGCCTACTTCTGTAAAGTTATGTTGCTTGTAGTGGACTAGGTTCACTTTACAATGTTGGCCTCCCTTAACTCTCATATAAATGAAGGAAAGAGAGAGTCCTTCCATACATTCATCTGTTCACACACTTGTATTAGAGATGTGATGAGTGGAGCTCACTAGTATGTCTATCTCATGTACTTTTCATTGTATTATTGGACACATCTTCTATAACACTCATGCCTTGGCCCCTAGCGTGTTTGACATCTTCACCTTGGAGCCTAGCATGTGTCACTTGTAGAAGGAGCAACCCACATCTGAGCCTACTTGTGTAAAGTTATGTTGCTTGTAGTGGACTAGGTTTACTTTACAATGTTGGCCTCCCTTAACTCTCATATAAATAAAGGAAAGAGAGATTCCTTCAATACATTCATATGTTCACACACTTGTATTAGAGATGTGATGAGTGGAGCTCACTAGTATGTCTATCTCATGTACTCTTCATTGTATTATCTCTCTTTGTCTTGGAGTATTAGGGCCCTGTTACCCACCACACGTGGGTAGTGTATATGGGAGAAAAAAATTCTCCTATATGGTTCTCAGTCGGCAGCCTACAGCCCCAGATAGCTCGATGTGCATTTTCTCCGCCACCTGAGCCAGCCATGTGGTCCCTCACCCATCTGTTATGAATGTATGTTTGAAGGTGGGCCTCGCGACCCCAAAGGTATGGCTTTTCATTGGTATAGTTGAGTAGTTTTCCTTGTAATGAGCACTTTTGGGCATGAATTGGTGGGGTGATTCAACGAAAAGAGTGGTTTAGGTTTGTATTCTTGTCTCCACTGCTCAATTTCGTGGTTACGCTTGTAACCTAGTCCCGTGGGATCTCCTTTATTGGCATTAGCTTTAAGGCTGGCATTACATGGGAAATCCCAATTTTGGTTGTGTGGTCCTGCTTCCCGACACCACCTTCATTACTCCCCTTCCACTCATTTTAGCCACATTCATCTCTTTTCCCATCTGGGTCCACATGTGTCCACTAGGTTCACACAGGGTTAGCCTCCCCCTCCACTTGTCCACACCTTAGGTCAAGCCTGGAATGATGCCCCTGAGGTTGATGTAGCTAGAAAGAAAATAAAAAAGCATAATTTGGCCACTCAACAAGAAATGTACCACAAAAAGCAAAAGATGGCTGGGACATACAAATTTAGCACGTGGGCAAAAGCCAGACATGAGCTCTACCACTTATCCATGGCCATCACCCTGGTTCCTATGGGCCCTAGATGAGCCCCATCCATCATTAAGGAACCCATGATTGTCCCAACCCCTGGTGGGCAATGAACTGCCCCACTTCAAGGGGGAATCCACTGCTACATATTACACATCATGCTCTCCATCCCTTGGAGCCCCAAGCAGTGATGAAGAAAAATCAATCAAAGGCAAAAAGCATATAAAGAAGGGTGGAAAAACAAAGGTCGGGGTAACTCATGTACCACGATTTGCTCCCTCCTACACTCGTATACCCAAGTGTGGGCTTCCCTTATTATAGCTACCCTTGCACCTTGACATGTGGTTTGGATGATTCCCCTGATCCCCACTCCATTCCATTATTATATCATTTGCCACCTACCACTTGAGGGATGTACCATGGACATGTCACCCCCTTTAGAGGTTGAAACCACCTAATAGGGTCCTCGGTTAAACCCCTTATTGAGCTTTGAGACACTTGTACATGCCAAATCCCAGTATGTAAGGGCATGCCCCCATGAAGTGCCCCATTGATCCCATGACTTGTAAGTTTTATTACTTGATTATTCTAATGACTTGTTGTATTGGAGGGCAAGGGGACGCATTGGAATTTTAGATCTTATGCAGGATTGTCGATGGGTCTTCATTTGGGGCTTGGTCTCCCTATACGGGGTCCTAGCCCTCCAGAGGGCCACAATGGCACTTGTAGGGTGAGCATTGAGAGCCATGGGCCTCCACCACAACAAATATGACTTCATAGATCCCCAGCACTGATCATTGATTGCTTGTGTTCCACCTTTTGGATAAGGATGATGCACCCGGTTCACCATGCCCAGCCGGCTCCACACTTGCACCATACACTTGGCAGTTGTTCCAAGGTCTAGAGGGTGTCCCCCACTGCAAAGGGAGGGCTTACATCACCATCCTAGCCCTTACAGATGGTCTACAGGCATTTTCGATCCAGTTGGAGACCCATGAGGATGTCCTTGTGCCCTCACACCCACATGGAAGCATCACAGGTTCTTGCTTGGAAAAAAAGGGGCCAACCCTTGTCCACTATGTTTGAATTCCATTTCTAAATCACAACACCCCTTAGACTTCATCAAGCCTCCTTAGAGACCCAAAAACTCACTTTGTTGATCATTCGACCCTCTTCAGAGGCTTATCTTTACATTATTGAGCTATTTTGCGAGCTTGTCACCAAAAGTTTTGTTATTATCCATATTATTTTATTCTAGGGGCTTAATTAGGCCAATTTAGCTAAATCGAATTCATTAGAGAGTATATAAATAGAAGTGAGATGAATCATTTTGATCATCATCACTTGGGATTGGGTTGTTCTCTCTTAACAGATTTTCGCTATTCCTTTGGAGGACGAGTTTTGGATGAATGGACGAATTTTGATGTTTGGATCTCCCTCATTTTTGTCTTGGAGCTTCACTATTGGCATATGTTGATGATTGGATATAATCTTTCTTACATAAAAGTACTCTTTTAATGTTATTCTTGTTATTTTCTTGTCACATGCATGTTGCTAGGATTTTCGCTATACTAGGCTTAAATTTACTACTTTTCTTATGCGAATTGTGGAAATTTGATCTTTTATAGCGTTGCATCATGTCATGGACCATGTATGAATGAGTGAATATTCCTAGAGATATTTTGTCAAAATTTTATCTTGATAAGTCATCAAATATTGCAAATCGAAGTGTAAAGACCTTGAAGCAATTGTTTTCATGCCCTAATGCCATGCAAAGTTGTTTTAAAGGCCTCCTTGACTAAGTGAATCCATTCCAAGCATTAGAATCTCCTTGACACCAACTCTCCCAAAGGATTAGGCACTGATCCTCCATTGGTGATCACTCAAAAGCATATTTTCCTCACCTTTCTCTCTTTATTTCTAGGCCTAGCCTCCATAGGTGACCTAGGGCATCAATTTTCTCACGATTCACCCATCCAAAAAGTTTGATCTCTTGCCCTCTACTACATTGTTGTGTCTTCTATAGACCCTCCAAATTTGAAGCAATTCCGACAGTGGGATCTTGAGATATTCTAAGCCCTATCTCCGAGATCGATTCGTGCCCTTGGTTTCCCTTGGCTAGTGACCTCATTGGGATCATTGCATCAAAATTAGCAAAAAATTCCCCTTTGATCCCCTTCTCCCCCTCAAATTGGTCAAGCACACCCCTGATTGATCAACTCCAACCCCTAAACCTAATTTTGGATCCACTCGGTCCCATGTGGTCCCACAACCTATTGAAGCTAATTTCACAAAGACCACTTGGAAACCAAGTTTTCACAAGGATTTCTAGGACAAAGTATCTCCTTTACAAGTCTTATTCACAAACTCTAGCCCTTGAAATCCCCTTGGCCCTTCTTAGAGAGCCTTACACCTTGCTTCTCAAGCAAGCAAACCATACAAATGAGTCTATCTTGTGAATAGGCCTTAGGAACCACTCCTTGTCCTTTTATTGACTCATTCATCTAGTGATTCCCTATATACAGAGTCTCCTCCCATCGATGAAAGTTTGTAAAGAGCAGAGCGTTAGCTGAGGTGACAGTGGTCTATCGCGCCATTGTTGCCCTTGACCTAGTAGTTGCCCTTTTAGGATCCCCTTCTAGGACCCCTGCTAGTTTGGGCGGTAACAGGCCCTTTAAGGAAGTTCAAAGGTTAGGGTTTTACCATAAGAATGCAAACAAAACTAGAGTTTGAGATAAACCCTAGAGGTACAACAATAACATTGTATCTTGTGGCTCTTATGAGAGAAGAAGCCTTGGGTTTTCTAATATTTGAAAACCCTAGTGCTAGTTGTTATGCTTATTGAGGAGAAGAAGAGAAGCAAAGATCTTGCATGTGCCAAGGAGGACTTAGCAATGTTGATGCTAGGTTGTTAAAGATCCTTGGTGGAAGGACCAGCTTTGGTTATGAGTGATTCCTAGATAGGTGTTGGTGTCTAGGGTTTCCATGATTTCCCTAGCTACGGTTGGGAGAGCTTGAATGGAACTAGTTTTGTGAGAAAGTTATAGTATGTACTTTATTTCATATATATATATATATATATATATATATATATGAAGTTTTCAACTGTCCAAATATTGTGTACTTACAAATTCTATTTTCAGCCTATATTGTCATCTTAATTGAATAAATTATATATATAAATATATGAGCTTTCCAAATATCGTGTACTTACAAATTTGGTTTTCAGCCTATATTGTCATCTTGATTGAATAGATTATACCTCATGTTATTCACATTGATTTGACATATTATATATTCATGAAAATGTTAAGTGATTTAACAAAAAACTCGAAGATAAAACAACAAATTTTCTGCCCTTTATAAATTTATTTCAAATCTCTTATATGCTTGGAGCACACTTGGATGATATTTCATCTCTTGGAAAGCCAATGGATTTGGGTTAACGGATTTGGGTTAACGTAAAGAGGAGTATTTGTTGCTGTAACCGAATATTTCAGATCAGCCCTTAGCTCGTAAGTTCACAAGTAATAGATGAAGGAAACCTCGTAATTGATGTGAAATTTTTAAATTTGAATTAATTTCCCTAGATTGGAAACTTGTACATGGAATTGGAGCTTCTTGGTGATCCAGGAGAATTGTACAGGTCCAAGTACAAGTGGCTTAAGTACAAAGGCTCAAAAATCAAAGTGTCAGAAATGTGGAAAACTTAGTGCCAAGTTGAAGATCTCGTCGTCTTGATCGCAACGGTGCGAACGGTTCGTCAAACCGATCTCCTAGGCGAAAGTTAGAGGCAGTCAAAGTTTTGGGTTGACTTGGTGACTTGGCAGGCTTAAGGAAAGCGCAATTTTGACCTTTTCTGGCCATCGGATTTCGGCCAGATTCCGGGCAAATTTCTGGCCTCTTTAATTTGACTCCTACAGTCAAATTCGAGTTTTTTTAAAAATGGCTAATTTGATTTTAAAACAAAAAATAATTAAAAAAGGGGGGGTGGCGGGCCACAACCCCCGCCACCCCACAGCATGCCATATTATATTAAAAAAAAATCAAAATTTTATTGGGGTCGGCGTTCGTGACCCCGCCAAACCCCACACACCAACCACAGCATATAATTATAATACACGGTGGGGTGGTCAACGGTCAACCCCACCACCCCAACCGTAACATATATGATATGTTATATATAACATATAACAGCCCTGCCATATGCGGTTGGTTGGGCGGGCTGCCCAATGCGGACCCGACCCTTCAAAAAACTTAAAAAAATGCGCCTCCAATAAAACATGTAAACGCTGATTCAGGGGAGGCAGGATTTGATCCCCCGACCTCCCCTTAACCTCTTGCAGTTTTTAACCATCAGGGCAACAGCCCTTGATTGGTTACTCCGCGTATTTTTTCTTATATAAACTCGGTTTTTCACAAGTGTGCCCAGGCCAAGGCAGCGCAGAGCAGCACGATTTTCGAGGCAGTAATTTTAATTAATTGCAAGTGGAACCATGAGCGTGGAGCACAGGCAAGCCGAACCATGAACTGAGCTCATTTCCAAAGGGGCCAGATTTTCACTTTGTCAGAATCAGGCAAATTTTATATGGATTTCGCACCTCTCAGCGCCATGAATCCAACGGTGTTGTCCATTTCTTCATCAGAGGTCTCCAATTTTCGGGCACTTTTAGCTATGGAGGTATAAGGGTGTAATTTTGCATTTAATACTTGTACTTTCATTTGTATTGCATCTTAATGAAAGAGGGCCTCCCCACTAATTAGCAGGGCCCGGAGACGTAGTCCCTCTTGGACGAACTCCGATATCAATTTTGTGTCTTCTTGCATGATCTTAATTGCTTCTCTCTTCTTATGTTTATGCCTTTAAAGTTTCTTGTTTAAGCTGCAATTTTTACATGTAATTCTTTAACACATCTCAAGCAAAATATTTTGGATCAAGTGGTATCAGAGCAAGTGTTTGTAGATGTGAATTGCATGTCTGTATGCTAACTAGAAATAGGCTGCGAAGAGGCGAAGGGGCACTAAAGTCTTTTGATCCCAAAGCAGGACGTGCACATCGAAGAAGAAACATGGATGACGATGTTCGAAATAAGGAGGAGCTAAACTTTTGCAAGACCTTCTACAGCATGGCAGATCGGGTTGAGAAGTTGTTCTCTAGACTGAGAGACTAGAGAAGGCAGGGGAGAATGCTTTAGAAGGACAAGGTTTAGGGCATGGAGATAATGAAGGAGATCCACCTCCTTCTCCTCCCGCAAGTGAAAGTTCTTCCTCCTCTTCTCACCATCATCATAGGAATTCAGGAAATGCATCTAATAAACCTTTCTTTAAATTAGATGTCAAATTTGATCTTCTCATGTATCATGGTGAAAGTAATGCAGAAAAGCTTAACAACTGGGTTAGGAAAATTGAAGTCTACTGCAGGATTTAGCGGATCGAGGAGGACGAGGCAAAGATCCAGTTGGCCTCTCTTCGGCTGAACGGCACCGCTCTTGTCTGGTGGGAGAGCAAATTGCAAGGCAGCCAAAATATGGGTAACCTCCTCTCCTCATGGTCAAATTTTGTTTCTGCATTGAGAAACCAATTTTACCCTTTGTGTTAGAAGCAAAAGGCATTAATGGAATGGCAACACCTAAGGCAAAGTAGAGGTCAAAATGTACAAGACTTCACTGAAGGAATTTAGAAAACAAGCATTGAATTTGGCCATTCCATTAGATTCACCAGAGATTGTAACCAAGTATATTGGTTCTCTAGATAATTACATAAGACATTCATTATTGTTGTTTGAGCCTCCTACCATCGATGAGGCCAGTGTGAAGGCCATGCACATAGAAAGCAGGGGAACACATGAACAAAGTAACCACCCAAAAAGGACTGCAGCAGCCAAAAGAAGGGGAGCAAAGCCTTCTTGCACACATTGTGAGAAAGAGGGACATGACGAAGAAAATTGTTGGAAGTTACACCTTGAGTTGAGACCTGAGAGGAATGACAAAAAGGGGAAGCAGAAGACCGCCACCACTATACAGCAAAACTAAGATTCTAAATCCGAGGAAGATGAAAAGTTCACAGCTGCGAGATTTGCACGAGGTAGACCAATTGACCTGGGGTCCGATTGCGGCAATGAAATGAAGCTTGCAGCCTTTGGGATCGCAGCAAAAGGACCCATCGACTTGGGTTTCGATTCGGGCGATGAAACAAAAATTTCAACAGATATTGTACCAAAGATGAAAAGGACACTTACTGCGGCAGAGTTCCAAGAACTTGAAGAAATTAACCAAAGCATCCAAGCAGAGAATACTAAGCTAAGAAGGCTCCTACAAGAAGCAAAGGAAGAAAAACAAAGGTTACTACGCCAGTTACAAGCTAAGGATGAGGCCTTGGAAAAGTTACGACATAACTAACCTGAGGTAAAAAGCAACCCTTCAATTTCATGTACTTTTAATGATGATGAATTTGCTGCTTTTGAAAAACATACTACAGGGATCGGATCCAAACTGCTGAAGGAGATGGGGTATCAAGGAAAAGGCCTTGGCATCAATGGCCAAGGCACCGTAAACCCCATCGAAGTCGAGGAATTGTTGGGTCGTGCAGGACTCGGATACACCAGAAAGGAAATGGGAGAAAGCTCCAATATAGCTAGTGACCAGCCAACGACAGACGATGAAATCCTCACAGTCCAGCGATAGTGAGGGCTCCATGAACACTTATCGGAGGAACACCAGGGGAAAGCGCCCCAAGGCGAGTTGGAAAGTTTGGAGGAAAAAGAATCGTTGTAGTCATTGCAACGAAGTGGGACACCAACAAGCCACGTGTCCGATGATCCATGCTTCAGAAGCATCGATAGAGGAGCCGAGAGATGAACCTGTTCAACAAATGAATCCACCACATTCACGGTAGTCTGCCTTATTAAGTTGGTTTTTTTAGAGGTAGTAGCTTGCTACAGCCACCACTGTAAATAACACGTTGCAAGTAAATGTAAACGTGATGGTGTGTTTCCCATCACTTCGAAACGCAACGATGATGTTTTTGCCTTTCCTTATGAGTAGTTGAGGTATTGATTGTTTTTATGTAATCCTTGGCCAATGAGTGTGTGCTATAAACTCTTGGCAAGGAGGGGTTGTTAAGTCATGTGTGGTGTTTGCATAGTTGCAAATGATGTACCAGTTTTGTGTGCAGGAGATTGAAAGTGTGTGTTAAACGAACAAGCAGTGTGTTGGGTGTGCTAATGTTTTTGGTGTTCCAAAAGCTCCTCAGTGGGGAGGAATGATCCAGGAGGATCGTACAGGTCCAAGTACAAGTGGCTTAAGTGCAAAGGCTCAAAAATCAAAGTGTCGGAAATGTGGAAAATTTAGTGCCAAGTTGAAGATCTCGCCGTCCTGATGCAACGGTCCGAACGGTTCGTCAAACCGAGCTCGTATGCGAAAGTTAGAGGCAGTCAAAGTTTTGGGTTGACTTGGTGACTTGGCAGGCTTAAGGAAGGCGTAATTCGACCTTTTCCGGCCACCGGATTCCGGCCAGTTCCAGCCATATTCTGGGCAAATTTGTGGCCTCTTTAATTTGACTCCTACCGTCAAATTCGAGTTTTTTAAAAATGGCTAATTTGTTTTAAAAACAGAAAATAATTAAAAAAGGGGGTGGCAGGCCACCACCCACACCACCCCACAACATTCCATATTATATTAGAAAAAAAAAAACTCAAAATTTTATTGGGGCCGACGGTCGTGACCCCGTCGGACCCCACGCACCAACCACTGCATATAATTATAATACATAGTGGAGGGTGGTCGGCGGTCAACCCCGCCACCCCAACCGTAACATATATGATATGTTATATATAATGTATAACAGCGCCGCCATATGCGGTTGGTTGGGCGGGCCACCCAATCCAGACCCAACCCTCCAAAAAACTTAAAAAAACGTGCCCCCAATAAAACATGTAAACGCGAATTCTGGGAAGGCAGGGTTTGATCCCCAGACCTCCCCTTAATCACTTGCGGTTTTTAACCATTAAGCCAACGGCCTTTGATTGGTTACTCCGCCCACTTTTTCTTATATAAACTCAGTTTTTCACAAGTGCGCCCAGGCCAAGGCAAAGCGAAGCAGCACGATTTTCGAGGCAATAATTTTAATTAATTGCAGGTGGAACCATGAGCGTGGAGCAGAGGCAGGCGGAACCATGAACTGAGCCCATTTCCAGAGGGGCCAGATTTTCACTTTGTCAGAATCAGGCAAATTTTATATTGATTTTGCACCTCTCGGCGCCATGAATCCAATGGTGCTATCCATTTCTTCATCAGAGGTCTCCAATTTTTGGGCACTTTCAGCTATGGAGGTATAAGGGTGTAATTTTGCATTTAATGCTTGTACTTTCATTTGTATAGCCACTTAATGAAAGAGGGCCTCCCCACTAATTGAGCAGGGCCCAGAGACGTAGTCCCTCCTGGACAAACTCCGATATCAATTATGTGTCTTCTTGCATGATCTTAATTGCTTCTCCCTTCTTATGTTTATGCCTTTAAAGTTTCTTGTTTAAGCTGCAATTTTTACATGTAATTCTTTAACATGTCTCAAGCAAAAGATTTTGGATCACTTGGACAGGGATTGCTCTCTTGGTTAAGAGGAAGTTGGTGTTGTATGTGTGTGCGTGTGGCTAGGGTAATTAAATAAAAGGATATTAATAAAATAAAAAGAAGATAATAAAATAATAAAAAATGCTTACTCGAATGTTATAACCCTTCATAAAGGGTATCAATGTGCCACCTTACGCATATTTATTTGGGGCCCTCAATTGTAATTTATCATCTTATTCATTCATACTTTATACATCAAATATTTTATTCTTACTGTTACATTGAACGAATTAAATTATTAATCTCGTCTGCTTCCTTCTGTATCAAAGCTTGGAAGATCCCTTGCTGCCAATCCATATAGTGCCATCATCAGCACAGGCCACTGCTGTACCATTTTGTAGACACTGTACGTTTAAATTCGTACCATACAATAGTAGTCACCATACCACCCACCATTGTACCATTTTGAAGCTGTCGTACATTAAAATACGCATATTTACAACAGCCATAACTTCTGGCACCTACAATTCATTTTTTCAGCCACCAATTTTCAATATCCTTCTGTCATTGCTTTCTGTACAGATCCATGATACACAATCTGTACTAGCTACACTGAAATTGTCGTCATACTGGTTATTAAAGTGCCATGCAAATATATTGATTAATTAATTACTGGCATACTGTTGATTAATTAATTATCAACAGTACAATTTGTACAATGAATTCACAGCAGTCGTACAATTAATTGATCAGTAGCAATAACGTAATTAAATCCATACAATTCTTCGAAAAAAAAATAGTCTGTACAGAAGTTAAAAATCATTCAAAATTGATCAAAAAAAATACTCCTCCAATGACCAGGAAAATGATAGAGACTAATTCAAAATTAGATATGTTAGAAAAGCAACAAAAGGTGAATGCTAGAGAGTTTAAAGAACTTAAAAAGAAACATGACAAATTAGAGGAACGAATAACTCAGAATCACAATGACATACAACAAGAACAAACAAAGAAAAATCATGTTGAATTGAAGCATATGATAGCAAATCTTGCAACACAAGTCAATTTTCTAAGCACTGTCATCCCAAACCAAATTCTCCAAGCACTTCTAACCCACCATCAAGCCCCTCTAGTACATCAACTCCACAACCAAACATACCCCTTCACAGCTCGGTAATCACTAACAAATTTCATCATATAAAAATCAACAAATTTCTACTTACCCAATAAGAGCAAAACTTGAATTATCAAAGTTTGATGGAAATGAAAAACAAGGCATGGCATGGTTTAACAAGACAAGTATTTTGAAATCCATGGTATCAATAGTAATGATGAAAAAATCAAGTATGATTCTGTGCAACTAGCAGACACATACGATTATTATATGTGGTGGAAGAAAACATCAATTTGATTTGTTGGGATACGTTTAAGGATGACTTCTTTAAAAGATTCCAGGGTATCAAAAAAGATGATTTTTCACAGAGCCCATTAGACTGCAATAAAAGGGTAATGTAGACGAATTTATGTGACTGGGAAACATTGGCCACAAGAGTACCCAAGATATCAGCAGAACGTTTAATCATATATAACCAGACTTAAGCCACATATCTAGAAAATACTAAAGCTACATGATATTACAAACATGGAAACAATGATACGTAAGGCAAAAGCTGCAAAATAAATGTTTGAAAGATCCTCATTACAGAAATTTGATAAGACATTCACAACAAAATGAAAGCAATTGTAGGTAATGTTGAGACAAGTGGTCATCTCAACACAAATGCATAACCCAAAAATCATATTGATATGAAGTTGAAAAAGAATCTAACACCTCCAATAGCAACTTCGAAGAGGAAGTAAAAAGGAAAGAAAACAATTAATGTATATGCAATAAAAAGTGGACTCCTGGCCATAGATGTGCACCCAATCACACATATCATTGCGAAATTATAGATGGTAAAGAAGTGGAGGTTGTCGCTAAAGAAGACATGTTGGAGACTCGCAATGATGAAAATTCACCAAATGTGTCATTAGCCTCAATCACATGCACTACACAAACTCGTGAGGAAGAAGAGTCAAAGGTTTCAGTCCAATAAAAAAAAGTACAGCCACCTATAGTACCTTATACTCCACCTCATCTAAGGAGGAAGGGTGCCATCCAAAATAGTATGGGTGGAGAACCCATGATATTGTTTTATTAGAACCAACTACCTTAAATCTCAAAGGAAGCATAAAGGGGAAAAAATATCACTATATTAGTACATTCTAGAAGTACCCACAATTCCATCGATAATAATTCCGCAAGACAATTAAATCTTTTTGTATACCCTATGAAGGATCTCATGGTTACAGCTATTGATGGTCAACAAATCAAAGGAGTAGGGTGATAGCATAAGGGTTTGATACATATACAAAACTTGGAACTACAAACTGGATACTATGCTCTACCTCTTTATGGAATGGACATGGCATTAGGAGCAGAATGGCTGATACACTTAAGAACCCACACCACAAATCTCTAGGAACAATTCATGGAATTCAAAAAGTACGGAAAGAACTAAAAGTGATAAGGTTCCAAAAGCCAAAATATTTCGCAAAAAGAACTTACAAATCATATGCTTCCACGATGAACAAGTCTCCCAAATATCATCAAACCAATCCAGAATCACAATGAATCTCCAAAAGGGAAGACAAATATATCCCTGATTGCTTTGAGAACAAAGCATCTATAAAGGGGAAGGCAATGTTATATACAAAAAAAATATATTTACCAATATATATCTAAGTTGCACGAAACATCTGGAAGTTTCTGAAACATGTACGGTTGGAAACGCAACCCCCGAAAAATGGAAACACCAGGTGAAATATATATATATATAAGTTAATAATGCATTATCTTGCAAGAAAAAAAATATATAAAGGATAATTTTGGATTTTGAATCATGTAATCATTGTGAAAGTTCCTTAATTGTAGCAACTAGAATTTAATCTTTTATCTACTAAAGGTTATTTGTCTTCAGAAATTAATTATGGAAAATAACGATTAAATCATTACTGCAATTTTCACAAATAATAACAGAAACTGAGAAATAATACACACACAAAAAATAATTGACACTAGTTTTTTTGGATATATTGTCCCTGGAAAAACCCCAATGTGGGGAAAACCAGTTCTGCAGATGAGGATTTTATTATTATTCTTTGGCAAAAATTTAGAATTACAATCTGCTTGCCTCTCACTGGCAAATCTCCAGCAAGTTTTTTTCTCTTCAACAAATCAAGCTAGAAACCCGAAAGTCTCCCTCTGCAGATGTATTCCACCTCCCTGTGCAATTCACACTCCTCCCTGCAATTTGCACTGGCTCTGCAGCTTGCATTGGCTGCTCCAAATATTTGCACTGCCTCCGAGAAAATTCTTTTGCAAGCAAATCTGTCTCCAGTAACTTGTCTGACCAACTCACACTGCCTTCGGGCGATAGCTCCAGCAACAAGCAACTGAAACGAGCTTCTATTTAACTTGCACTGGCTAACTAGCTATTTGCACTGCTAAACTTGGCATCTTCTTCTGTTGAAGAAATCGATCTCCTTCCTCTCACTCAAAACTGGAAATCACTTAGAAAATTCCTCCAAAAATTTTCTCCCCAATCTTCTCTGCTCAAACTCCTTTGTCAGTGTCTCCCTCCCTCAAACTCCACCTTTGTTGTCTATGCAACTGGGTGATTCAAACTCCTTGATGTGTCTCCCAGTGACCCATCGATTTGTTCTTATAATCTCTCGTTGACAAATCAACACTCATGATCCAATCTCAATCAATGGCAAAGATCATCTTGACCCCTTCAAGTAACTTTTCTGAAAGTCTCTAGAGCAAAATCAATTTAACTCAATTAATCTGATTTAAATAACCAGTTTTCCTAAGTTAGACTTGGAAAATATTTCATAATTGGCTAATTAATCTAAAAGGCATTTTCCTTGGAAACTTTATCTGGGTCTTGGAGATAATTACCCTTCTATGTACCTTAGCCTCTTAGACACCAATACAAACTAGAACACTTGTATGATCTACTCAAAAAAACTAACACTCCTTCTTAGCGAGGAAGGTGTTCTCCACTACTCCCAACTTATCCTTGAAGTAGACAAACTTTGCCTTACCCAGGGCCTTCGTGAGAATATCTGCAATTTGTCGATCTGTCAGAACTTATTGTCGCCAAACTAATCCACACTATAAACAATCTTTGATGAAGTGGTACATGAAGTTGATATGCTTCGTGTTAGAAAATGTAAAGGGGCAGCTTATTATATCTTATTTTATTAACCTTGATACTTGCTTGTGAAACTTAGTTATCTTCTTTATGTTCTTTAGTTAGATATGTTCATCAAACAATATCAAGAAACTACAACAACAAAAGAGGACACATATATATGCTCTTAGCCAGGGCAAAACCCCTCCAAGGGGAAAACCCAAAACTCTTCTCTTCTTAGAATCTATGTCAAATGAGATACAAAGACCCAATCCCTAGAACAAGTCCTTCTCCCAGTGCCAAGTTGGCCCTTCCTCAAGTCCTTCCCTAATTATGTACCAAACTGCTTCTTTCTTGCAACTTCGACCTGCTAACTAGTGCTACTTGACCTACAACTTCGGCCCAACTACTTCATCCCAGCAATTGCTACAAAAACCCTAATCCTTTTGAGACCTTTCCAGAGAAAAACAGCTCTCCCTGAGGTCAACTAGGTCAAGAGAAGGATTTCGCTCTATACAGCAACTTGTTCCTGCAATTATGCTTTCCAACAACAACTTCGCTCCCCAACAATTCGGACCTACAACTTCGGCCTCTTTCTGGCTGCAGAAACCCTAGGTTCTTCGCATGTGTGAGAGATATAGAGACCAGAAACAAAAAATTTCTTTCTCCCAGCTTCTCCTAGACTTTCGCTCTCCTTATCTCATCTTCCCAACTACAAATCGAACTCTTTTTCTAATAGATTGAACTTGTGAGTGAGTCAGTCCAAAATAGGTCTAACTGCTTCCTTTTATAGCCTTCTCAAGTGGTTGAATTTCCTCCTTTAGGCCGACTTGTACTCTTGGAGATTCTATGACTTTCTAGACTCAAAATTAATTCTTTTTACAATTACAAATTGCTTGGAAGGGTCTTATAAACCTAATGTTGACTTATTTGACTCATGACAATAAATCCTAAGACCTAACAAACCCTAGAAGCATGAAGAACATGCTTTTACCTAGAAGACCATCAATAACGAGCATGAAACCCATTCTTTAATAATATTTTTCTTCTTCTTTTCTTGTTTGTTACATAGGATACATATTGAAATGAGTGCAACAATTATGAAGACCGAAACTAGTTACATTTCTCAACGCTCACTCTTAACTAGGGAGATATTCATAATTGTGCAACGAGTAAAACATCACATCTCAAAATGAAGAGTTCTCAAGAAGAGTCAGATTGATAAGCCATATTGTAAGCATCATCATCATGACCAGCATTGTCCCTGAGGCCTAACTGGACAAGCCCTTCTTTAATCAAGAGCATTATGTTGGGAGGCTTTATGTGCGATACCGCACTACCTCTCTAAGATACATACCCATCTGAATGTCGACAAGGTATGTCCTTTTAGGACTATTCTTATCTTGGATCTCCATACCTGAGTCCTAAAATAATAACGAACCTCTTTGACCACTCTTCTCTTAGATTCCTGTTGTTGATTTCTATAGCATCGGAAAGTGTTCTAAGTCTCATTTTTGGTAGAGGCGCTTGGACATCAGTTATCCAGAGAACCCAGAAATCGTTTGTGGAAATTCCATTCGAATGTGACTTTATTAAAATAATTAATTATTTTAATGCAAACCCTAAGTTCAAACTTAGGGAAAGTAAATAATTAAAGGGTATTAATAGAGCAGAGTGTGAATCTTCTAGAAAACGAAGATCAAGTCAACTTTTAATCTGAGCCATTAATTAATGATATAATCTTGGAGGTTGATTCATCAGCGAGAAGACTATAAGAAGAGACTTGAGGGCCATTTCGAAATCAAGCCAGGGACACTCTCAGTACCCGAAGGAAATCGATTCTAAAGCAAGAGAATTCGATTTCAGTGGGTGAGTTTGTAGAGGCAGGGTTGCAGAAACAGAAGGAGGAGGGAGGAGTCAATTATTGGGAAGCAGAAGTCAGGAGGATGAAGGGAAGGGTGAGTTGATCAGCAGCAAGAACCCCTCCACGCAGAATCAAGCAGTCCAGAGAGGGACTATGTAGAGCTCTCATGCTAGATGACGCAGAGGGTGGTCCGAAATTTGTCTGGAAGGTTTAGAAAATTTAGCCAGGTGTTTGCAAATTTTTCTCTGCTCATCAAACTCTTGTAAATGTACTTTCCATTTCTGAAGATAAATATAAAACCATCATCTACTGCACCAGTTTTCCCACATTGGGTTTTTCCGGAGACAATTGTCCAAAAATAACAGTGTTCATGTGGTTGTTTCTATTGTGCTACTTGTGTAGATTATCTTTCTGTTCTTATGCTCTTAACGATAGTGAAGATCTGCAAATGTGTTTATTTCGGAATTTACTGAAGCATCTGTAAATAACTTATCTCATAAGTAGGAGAAATAAACCAAGTATTGCAGAAATATTTTCCTCTTGAAAATTTCACATGGTATCAGAGCTAAGGGCTAAAAGCAGAGAGGGAGGATCTGTCATGAACTCACGCAGTCACACAAAGGGTTCAAGCAGTCAAAGGGACTCACGCAGTCCTCCAGAGCACGCAAAAATGCAAAGAGAACACGCCATGAAAGTGCTGGCATCCAGAGCACAGCTCCTCCAGGTGTTTGGTACATTGACAGTGGGGCATCTGCTCATATGACGGGGGTTCGAGAATGTTTCTCAAGCTACCAAGAAGAACAGATGAATTTCCAGATAACTATGGGAAACAAGGAAAAATGTACCCCCATAGGAAGAGGTACTGTAACCTTTCAGACAGAAGATGGCAGCAAGATTCGAGCCACAAATTTTTTGCATGTACCAAGGTTGGGGATGAATTTACTCTCAGTGTCTCAACTTTAGAACAAGGGTTATGACATATTCTTTATTAGAGATAAGGTATATGTCAAACACCCTAACTGGAGCAAAAAGGCACAAATTAGAGTAAGGAGTCACAAGTTGTATCAACTCCAGCAGCCAGCTTGAATCTTCGGTGGCCCTGATTGACAGTACAGACGACAAGGGTTATGACATATACTTTATTAAAGATAAGGTATATGTCAAACACCCTAACTGGAGCAAAAAGGCACAAATCAGAGTAAGGAGAAACAAGTTGTATAAACTCCAGCTTGAATCTCCGGTGGCCCTGATTAGCAGTACAAACGACAGAGATCTCAATGAATTATGGCACAGAAGGATGGGGCATCTACATCATGGAGCCTTGGGGATTCTAAAAAATACTGTCATAGGGGCTCCTGAGCTCAGCACGAAGAAAGACGAAATCTGCAGAGGATGCGTACTAGGGAAGTACGCTAAGGCAACACTTCCAAGAAGCAGCAGCAGAGCCAAAGGTGTATTAGAGCTAATACACTCTAACATTTGCGGTCCCATGTCCACAACTGCTCTCAGTGGGGCAAAGTATTTTGCCACCTTCATTGATGATCATTCCAGGAAAACTTGGATCTATTTTTTGAAAACCAAAGATGAAGTCTTTGATCGATTCAAAGCTTTCAAAGCATTGGTGGAGAACTCTACAAGAAAGAAGATCAAGAAGTTGAGGTCAGATAATGGTGGAGAATATATCGATAAGGACTTCACAAGTTTTTGTGCAAGGGAAGGCATCAAGAGAGAATGGACAACTCCATACAATCTAGAGCAAAATGGAGTTGCAAAACGGAAGAATCAAACCATAATAGAAGTTGCAAGGGCAATGTTGTATGACTAAGATTTGCCCAAATTCTTATGGGCAGAGGCTTGCAATACAGCAGTGTATATTCAGAACAGAGTTACCAATAGAGCCTTGGGAAAGGTAACTCCCGAGAGTGTGTTCACAGCCAGTAAGCCAGAAGTGGGTCACATCAAGATATTTGGTAGCATGGTGTACTGCCACATTCCAGATGAAAAGAGAAAGAAGCTGGATCAAACTACAGAAAAGGGTTTTCTGATGGGCTATAGCGAGAATGCAAAGGCATATCGCATCTATATTCCAGAGAACAGGAAAATCGTGGTAAGAAGGGATGTGAAATTCCTGGAGGAAAGAGCCTTCGGGAAATCTCGAGAAATGGCCAGAGATACGCAGATTGAGGAAGACTGGTGCAGCCTCAACGACCTACAAAGGATAGGTCAGGTGCCTCTCCAAGGCACAATGATTCTGAGGAAATTTCCTTCGAAGAAGAAGAAGAAGAAGAACAGGTGAGACTGCCCACCACTGATGGGAGACTAGGCAAAGAACTTCAACAAATTCTGAGGGATGCAGAAGAATTTGTTGGAACCCCTAGAGTTGGGAAGAGGGTACGAAAGCAACCTGACAGATATCAAGCACTGGTAGCTCAGGTTGGGGAACCTTCCAGCTTTCAGGAAGTAGCTCAGCATCAAGTATGGGTGGATGCCATGGTGGAAGAGTATAGCTCCATCATGACAAACGATGTCTAGGAAGTAGTCCCTAGACCACAGGACAGATCAGTTGTAGGATCCAGGTGGATCTACAAGATCAAATATGTTGCAGATGGCAACATAGAGAAGTTCAAGGCTAGATTTGTAGCTAAGGGATATGCTCAAAAGGAGGGAATCGATTATGAGGAGAACTTCGCTCCTGTAGCTCACTACACTTCTATCAGATCCGTCATCTCTCTGGCAGCGCAGATGGGATGGGAAATTCACCAAATGGATGTCAAGACAGCGTTCTTGAATGGGGTAATAGAGGAAGAAGTGTACACAGAACAGCCAGAGGGCTTCGAGACGCATGAGCAGAAGACTCATGTCTGCAGGCTCAAGAAAGCCTTGTATGGGTTGAAACAAGCCCCCAGGGCATGGTATGGGCAAATTGATAGCTACTTGCAGAAGATGGGATTCGTCAAGAGTGACGCAGATCCCAATCTCTACTACTTAAGAGTAGGGGATGAGCTGTTAATTCTGGTATTATATGTGGATGATCTGTTTCTTACTGGATCATCCAAGCTCATCAAGGATTGCAAGGAGAATCTGGCTACAGAATTTGACATGAAGGATCTAGGGCAGATGCACTATTTTCTTGGATTAGAAATATGGCAGCAGAAGGGAGAAATCTTCCTGGGGCAAGGAAGATATACTACAGAGATTCTGAAGAGATTTCAGATGGAAGACTGTAGACCCATGGCAACGCCTATGATTACTAACTGGAAGAAGATAGACACAACAGAGGATGATGAGGTTTATCCCACCTTGTATAGGCAGCCTCATCAAATCATTGATGTATCTGGTCAATACTAGACCTGACATCTGTTATGCAGTGAATACCCTCATTCAGCCCATGGTAGAACCAAGGAGGGCTCACTAGGTAGCAGCCAAGCATGTTCTCAGATATGTGAAAGGGACAGTCGAGTATGGATTGAAGTACACCAAGTGCAATGAGGTCCAATTGAGTGGGTTTACAGATGCAGATTGGGCTGGAAACACAGTAGATCGAAAGTGTACCAGTGGGTACTGTTTTAGTCTCGGATCAGGAATGACCTCCTGGTGCAGCAGAAAATATAAGTATGTGGCACTAAGTTCAGTCGAGATAGAATACATGGCAGCTAGCACAGCTTCGTGCGAGGCCATATGGCTTCGTAAACTGCTATTGAACCTACTCAAGAAAAGGATGGAACCGACCAGGATTATGTGTGATAATCAGAGTTGCATTAAGCTCTCTGAGAATCCTGTGTTTCATGACCGATCGAAACACATTGACATTCGATGCCACTTCATCAGAGACTATGTCCAATGGGGAGCTGTGTAGTTGAGGTACACTCCTACAGGAGAACAGGTGGCAGATATCCTCACAAAGGCTCTAAGTAAGATCAAGTTCACTTACTTGAAGGAGAAAAAGCCAGGGATGATCGAAGGCCCCTTCCATTAGAGGAAAGGGTGGTCTTGAGGGAGAAAGAGGAGCTACGATGCGAGTCGGATGCTACAATGGCGGTGCGACGGTGAGGAAACGCGAGCGCAGATGAAGCGGCCCGGCCCGAGGACAACATCGGTATGACGAGGTCCTATATAGTCGGAGAAATCATTGTTATCTTTCCTAGCTAAGAGGGAGTGTTGATTTCTATAGCATCGGAAAGTGTTCTAAGTCTCATTTTTGGTAGAGAGGCTTGGACATCAGTTATCCAGAGAACCCAGAAATCGTTTGTGGAAATTCCACTCAGATATGACTTTATTAAAATAATTAATTATTTTAATGCAGAACCTAAGTTCAAACTTAGAAAAATTAAATAATTAAAGGGTATTAATAGAGCAGAGTGTGAATCTTCTAGAAAACGAAGATCAAGTCAACTTTTAATTTGAGCCATTGATTAACGATATAATCTTGGTCGTTGATTTATCAGCGAGAAGACTATAAGAAGAGACTTGAGGGCCATTTGGAAATCAAGCCGGGGACACTCTCAGTACCCAAAGGAAATCGATTTTGAAGCAAGAGAATTTGATTTCAGTGAGTGAGTTTGTAGAGGTAGGGTTGCAGAAACAGAAGGAGGGAGGAGTCAGTTATCGGGAAGCAGAAGTCAGGAGGATGAAGGGAAGGGTGAGTTGATCAGCAGCAAGAACCCCTCCACGCAGAATCACGCAGTCCAGAGAGGGACTACGCAGAGCTCTCACGCTGGATGACGCAGAGGGTGAAGGAGGTCACCCCGAGGGTCTGAAATTTGTCTGGAAGGTCTAGAAAATTCAGCCAGGTGTTTGCAAATTTTTCTCTGCTCATCAGACTCTTGTAAATGTACTTTCCATTTCTGAAGATAAATATAAAACCCTCATCTGCAGCACCGGTTTTCCCACATTGGGTTTTTCCGGGGACAGTTGTCCAAAAATAACTGTGTTCATCTAGTTGTTTCTATTGTGCTACTTGTGTAAATTATCTTTCTATTCTTATGCTCTTAACGATAGTGAAGATCTGCAAATGTGTTTATTTTGGAATTTACTGATGCATCTGTAAATAACTTATCTCATATGTAGGAGAAATAAACCAAGTATTGCAGAAATATCTTCCACTTGAAAATTTCACACCTGTCACATCCTCAAAGAGTGTCGGTCCATGGGACTACCACCTTTCTTCGATTCAAATCCTCAAGGAGTATCGGTCCCCTTTCCTTTCTTGGATGGTCTATCCTCAAGGAAACCACAGATGCTTATCCAATCCTCCGTCATTCTCTCTGCAACACCTGAAGAGGAGAATGCACATATCATAGCAAATATTACTCCCTCTCAAACCAGAGAGTACATCCTTATTCTCCTTTAATCTTGAGAATAGATCCTTGCTCGTATTCCATGAGACTCCTTTGTTCCCTCTCAAAACCAGAGCAGATTCCAGACTTCCTTTTAGACTGGGGAAGTCAATAGCTTATAGCTTGTTTTCATCAGAGTATCAGCTACTAGTTCTCCATAGCTACATGGCTCCCTCTTTCCTCTGCATCTCTTGTATCAATCCTGCTTTCTTTTGAGGTATCATGGAGCCCTCTCTTCTCTAGTGACAGGGTCCAGGACTTCTATCTTGCTCATCATTTTCTTCTTCGATATGAAGGCATTGCATTGAGCCTTCCCAAACTTCTAGCTAATCATAGCTTCCTCAGGAAAGTGATTTTCTTTGACCTTCAGGTTGTCTCCTCATACAACTACCTATTCAATTCCAAGACGGACTCATCTTGACTTCATACTTGCTAGGTACCAAATATTGAGCTTCCCTCAATACTCTTCTTTCATACAGTTGATCTTGCCTCAACTGTCATCCTGTATTCCTACAACATTCTCCCAGGTAGCCAAAACAAAATGTTAACCGGATAACCAAACCATAAATGAAATAGACTTGCCTCACCATGGTGACCTTCTAGTATCATCAACATCTTCATCAACTATCTCCACTTGAGCTTTCCTTCTTGCATCAGAGTGCCCAAGGATCAAACTTGATTACCAAGTTACAACTATTTTTTCCTTCCAGAGATTATACCAGATGTTAAACTTATCATATACGTATTCTAGAGAAAATCCTAATTTCTTTGTACATGGTAAGTCAAATCATATTCTTTTCCAACATCATAAATACTTAAGCATAACTTTCATAACCAACTTTCTTTCACCAGATTCTTATATATTTGAATCTTTATCCAAAGTTAAACAAACATTCCTATGCTTTTGTCCAATCATCTAGCTATCCATACAAAAAAATTTCATCCTGACCCATTGCAACCTTTCATCCCTTTACCAGCATGTTTCCACATTACATAGAATATATATTATTTCTTTCATAATGCTTTTCGCAAGGAATTCCTAATATAATGGTCCTTCTTGAATCACAATGATCCCCTTAAGCAAGATGACATCCTCTAACATAGTGTTAGATAATATTTGGATGAACAATATGCAAAATGGTCTAACATTCTATCCTAGATGATTTCTACCAAGCAACATAATCATTCATATGCTTCTATCATATGATGCTTATGCATGACATATCAATTAAAGGAAAAACATTCACAGAGAACCTAGAAGTCAGAGGTCCTTCTTTAGTAGTAAAGATCATTCACCTCTTCCTTCTTTGCCTTCTTTTCAAGTTCTCCCACTGCTTCGGCGACATGAGCTACACTTCGTTCCTTTCTTTTATTGTTCTATTTGTTTGGACAATCCCTCTTAAAGTGTCCAAATCCATTGAATCCAACCTTGGACATGTCTTTCTTCTTGGACTTGTAGAAATTCCCTTTCTTCATCTTCTTGACTAGGGCTAGGAATGCTTCAAATTGCTCATGTGATCCAGTGTCATCTTTAACCCTGATCCTTGATTCTTCCAGTATGCATTGTGCCCACAACTCATCAAATGGAGTTGAATCTTTCTTGGAGTATATACTTGCTGCAAAGTTGCTCCATTCCAGTGGCAATGTATTCAGCACACGTATGGTTACTTTTGAACCAGTGATTGGCTCCCCAAGTCCTTGTAAATGGTCCCTTAACTGAGAGACTCTCATGAGGAAATATGCCTTGCCATTATCCTTTGATTTCTTCATTCTATGTAGCTTGTTCTGCAATGACATATTTTGACCTATTATACTTACAGAGTACAAATTCACTAGTTTGTCGTACATGGCCTTGGAAGTCTTCAGGTTTGCCACCAATGGAACAAGAGAATCCTTGATTGATTCCACTATGATCCTTTGTGCCCTTACTTCCCCTTTCATGTACTTCGCTAGTTCATGTGTCCTTTGAATCCTTTGTTGGTTCAGTAATTTCTCCGATAACATATCCCATTACATCTTGCTCTGTGAGTATCAAGTCAATCATCTTCTTCCATGCTAGATAGTTTATTTCCCCAATGAGCTTGTTGCTCTCCTTGCAGAAAAAACTTACATGACTTGAAGATTTAGCTATTATGAGATAATGTGATACTTACTTGAATAATATCTCCAACCTTCTTGATGTCTTCAAGATCTTTGGAGAGTTCTTGATGATGCCCTTGAAAGATGTTCCCTAGGATTCCTCCACCAACAACTTCCAAGATTGATACCTTGCAAATAGACTTCCTTTTTGCGAGATAAATACCCTCCTTGCGAGATGGATGCAGTTTTGATCTTCTTAGAAACCATAGATTAGAAGGGTCTTCTACCAACGAGCCTTTAACCAGACCCCTTCAAGAGACAATCTTCTTCTTTTAGGCCTGAGAACTTCCTATCCCTTGATCAATAATTCTTTCTAGTGTCCTTCTGGCTGCCTTCCTTGCTCACCTTAGCTCTGATAGCATGTTAGAAAATGTAAAGTGGCAGCGTATTATATCTTATTTTATTAACCTTGATACTTGCTTATGAGACTTAGTTATCTTCTTTATGTTCTTTAGTTTGATATGTTCATCAAACAATATCAAGAAACTGCAACAACAAAAGAGAACACAGATATTGGCTCTTAGTCAGGGCAAAACCCCTCCAAGGGGAAAACCCGGAAACTCTTCTCTTCTTAGAATTTGCCTCAAATGAGATACAAAGACCCAATCCCTAGACCAAGTCCTTCTCCCAGTACCAAGTCGGCCCTTCCTCAAGTCCTTCCCTGATTCTGTACCAAATTGCTTCTTTCTTGCAACTTCGACCTACCAGCTATTGATACTCGACCTGCAACCTCGGCCCAGCTACTTTGTCCCAGCAACAGTTTCATAAACCCTAATCTATCTGCCTTTTGAGACCTTCCTGGAGCAAAACAGCTCTCCCAAAGGTCAACTAGATCAAGAGAAGGATTTCACTCTATACAGCAACTTGTTCCTACAATTTTGCTTCCCACAACAACTTCGCTCCCCACCAATTCAGACTTGCAATTTCAACCTCTTGTTGGTGGTAGAAACCCTAGCTTCTTCACACGTGTGAGAGAGATAGAGCCCAGAAACAACAAATTTCGTCCTCCCAATTTCTCCTAGACTTTTTCTCTCCTTATCTCAGTTTCCCAGCTACAGATCGAACTCTTTTCTTAATAGATCAAAATTCTGAGTGAGTCAGTCCAAATGAGTTCAAATTGCTTCCTTTTATAGCCTTCTCAAGGGGTCAAATTCCTTTCTTTAGGCCGACTTGAGAATCCCAAGGCCGACTTGTACTCTTGGAGATTCCAAGAGTTTCTAGACTCAAAATGAATTCTTTTTACAACTACAAATTGCTCGAAAGGGTCTTATAAACATGATGTTGACTTATTTAACTCGTGACAATAAAAACTAAGACCTAACAAACCCTAGAAGCGCGAAGAACATGCTTTTACCTAGAAGACAATCAATAATGAGTATGAAACCCATCCTTTAATAATAATATTTTTCTTTCTACTTTTCTTGTTTGTTACATAGGATACATATTGAAATGAGTACAACAATTATGAACACTGAAATTACATTTCTCAACACTTCGACCTATCAAGAAACACTGAATTCTCAGAGAACTTGATACAATGCTGATAATCATAGTAGATACTATTGAGAAATTAGGGCGTTTAATTCAATTTATCTTTTATGATAATTACTTGTGAACTTGATATGCTTTTTTTTTACTTAGAACTTATCTTCGTTAGCTTATTATGTATTCCATCAAGTCAATTATCAAAACATAAGGGACACAGAATTTTGGCTCTTCAAGCCAGGGCCAAAACCTCTCCCTCTTGGAGAGGAAAATCCGAAAGTCATTCTTCTTATAGACCTTCAATTGACAAGTACCATGACCATGACACAGACCCTTGACTTCAGTATGCCTCCAAGACCTTGTTGATCTTCCTTTCTGCATTGTACTACACCAACACTAGGGAGACTTGGTCCCTAGTATAGCAACCCTAACTGATGTGCTTCCCTTCACTAGACTTCTCCTCAACTTTCTTCTTGTACTCAAGATACACAAGACCGTGATCTCTTCATTGCTCTGAGATGAGCGAGACATATGACTATCCTCCTTTGAGAAGCCTTTTCCTTACGCACTGCAATTTGGACCTCTATTATAGATTTTAACCAAAAGGAATAGACCCCTCTTCTTTGTTGAGATGTGACCCTCCTTCGCACCGACTTCAGATTCTATCTCATACCTTTTATTGCGGACCTTTTACTGAGGTGAATAGACCCAAGACCGAAATGTATTATCCCTTTCTCTTCGTTGAATTGTCCTTGCTTTTATAACCAAAATCAGACCTTGATCTTGCACTGTAATTTCAGAATATAACTGAGCTGATATGCTACTCCTCTTCGCTGGAAAGTCACTTTTTTCTCGCATTAAGTTACAGCCCTTAACCTCGCACTTTATCACAAAGGTAATCCGAACTCTCCATCTGTCTTTTATCTGAAGTCCACATGGGTATATATAGTGGTTTTCCACTGAGAATGAGCCAACATTACCTATAGCTAGTACACCAACTTCATGGAGCATCCTTTAACCATTATTTGAGCCGACTTGTGCAAGCAGATCTTCCAGCATCTTCTAGAGTATTTTGACAAGGTCTTGCGGCACACCTTTTACATCAATAATGATCCTTTACAAGTGTAACAACACGTCATATACATGACTCTAAATTATACATTTATGACAAGATGACAAATCCCTAAAGACATCAAGAAGAAGTCTTTGACCTATAATAAAATCACCTGGCTCATGAAACCCATGATGCAAGTATTACAATAAATACATTTGTGTCTTCTTCATTACATAGATTCATACTTACTAGTCATTATGAAGACCGAACCTAGTAACACTTTTCCATAGATACTGATCAAATCGATCCGTTGAGCAAACAGTCCCACTAGAAGTTTCCAAAGCCAAATAGTTTCACATGTGGCCATGCTCGCTACCATGTATTTTGCCTCTGCAAAACTCAATGCCATGGACTTATGCTTCCTGTTGCACCAAGAGACAATCTCTAATCCAATACTGAAGCAACACCCTGAGGTGCTTTTCCAATCCACTGAATTGCCTGCCCAATTTGCATCAGTATATACCATCAAACTGACACCATCACCTCGAGCATAACTCAATCCATACTCCACTGAACCACATAGATACCTCAATACATGCCCATTGCCTCGTTGTTATCCAATGTACTCTCTTCAACTCCACCATGAACTGACTAAGAGTATTGACAGCGAAGCAAATGTCTGGCCTTGTGTTGACCAGATACATGATAGATCCAATGACCTACCTATACAAGGTTGGGTCCACAATTGCGTCCTCTGATATATCTATCTTCCTCCAGTTGGTAATGATAGGTGTAGACATGGGTATACAATCCCGCTTCCTAAACCTCTTCAGGATATCCCTTGCCCAAAGAAGATCTCCCCATATCTCTACCATAACTCCAATCCTAAGAAATAATACATCAGTCTTGTTACCGCTCAAACTAGCAAGGGCCCTAGGAGGGGTTCTTATAGAGCAACTACTAGGTCATGTGGCAACAATGGAGCAATAGCCCAATGTTACCTCAGCTAAAGCTCCCTGCTCTTTATGGATTTTCACCAATGGGAGGAGTCCCGATATGAGAAGAATCACTAGGAAAGATAGATCAATGATAGGACATAAAGTGATTCCAAAGCCTATTCACAAGAGAGGCTCAGATGAAAAACTTACTTGCTTTAGAAGCAAGATGTATGGCTCTCTAAGAAGGGCTAAGAGGATACTTGGGTCTAGGGTTGAGAAGTATGTCTTGAAAAGAGGTGCCCTAAACCAGAGAATTCTAGAAGAATAGGGTTTCTAAGTAATCCTTGTGGAATTTGAATGTCAAGGTTGTGTGACCATAAAGAATCCCTATTGGGCCCAAACGAGGTTTTGGGATTGAACAACAAACTAATGGACTTGACCAAGTTGGGGTGGAGAAGAGGATCAAAGGAATTATATTTTTCTTGAGATTTGAATGCAATGACACCATTGAAGGCACTAACCCAAGGAACCCTAGGGAGAAAAACATTGGTTGAGCTAGGGCTTGCAATATCTTGAGATTCCACCATCGGATTGGTCTCAAATTTGGAGGACCTCTCAAGAAGACCTCAACGCAGTTCTTGACCGATTTTCAAGGATTTTAGATGGTTAGAAAGAATTTCGTGTTATGCCCTAGGAGGCCTACTAGGGTTAGTCCTTAGAAAAAGGAGAAGAGGTGAAAAAGAATTTTCTTTCAATGATTATCTAGGACTAGACTAGTGCCTAGCCTATTGGGAGAATGGAGTTTAATGAAATCAATGTCTATAGGTGCATATTCCCAACCACGGAGTTCCCCGGCAACTTCGTGTGGCCTTAGTAGCGACTAGGTTACTTAGGGAAATTTATACTTCTTTATGTTGCAAATTGATGCCTTATCAAGGTAAATCATGAACAATCATGTACCCCTAGGACAATAACTCACCTTAATTCACAATAATCATATGAAAAATCCCTCACAAAGACAAGATTAGGAACTTCGCATTAGCATCTTCATGAACGAAAATATTTCATAGACCATCACATGAGACAAAGTACAAGATATAACATGAAAATGAGTACTCACAAGTAGGGTTGTGGGGAAGCTTCAACCCCCCCTCATTCCCGTTTCCGAAACGCGCTCCGTGCGGGAGCGTTTTGGAAACGTTCGGAAATGAGCTCCCGAAAACACTTCCTGAGGGGAGCGTTTTCGGGAGCGCGTTTCCGAACCTGTTAAAACGCTCCCTGCCTTTTCGGGAGCGTTTCAAGAAGTGCTCGAGAGCAAACGCTCCTCGAGCGCTTCCGGCGTTTAAAAAATGCTTCGGGAACGTTTTTTAAACGCCGGAAGCGATCGGGGAGCGTTCGCTCCCGAATGCTCCCCGGAACAAAAAACGCTTCCCGCCGCGCGCAAATTTTTTTAAGTGAAAAAACGATTTGTTTATACGGGGGGGGGGGGTTCATTTTGGTTTTTATCGTTTGTTGAGTGTTGAGAGAGAGAGCAAGAAGAGACAAGGAGAGCAAGCTGCAAGGCAACAGGAGGATTTCAAGAAAGAGGTAGGCCTTCTAATCCAATTTTGTATTTTCTAGGATGAATTTGTAGGTTATTTAAAAATGAAAACTTGATTTTTTCTTGAATGTTGCATTTTATTGGATTTAAAACTTAAAAAATGAATTGTTTTTTTCCTATGTTGCATTTCCTATTCCCATTTGGCATTTTTCCATTTGTTTTGCAGGCTAGAAACTTGAAACTTGAAACTTGTTTCCATCATGGCTATATGGCTAGGGATTTTCCTCATGTTGGTTCTTTTCTTTGTGATAATGGTGTTGAAGAGTAGTAGAAGAAAGAGGCAAATCAGAGAAGAGGAGGATGAAGAGGAGGGTTATGGTGGATTTGAAGAAAATCCTAAAGAGGAGGAGGATTATGTTGAGGAGGAAGTGGGGAGTGGAGAACATGAGGACACAGATTCCCCAACTAGACAAGACCAAACTCAGACACCTTTGTGGAAATATGTTTAGAAACAGGAAGGAGGGAAAGGTGGTGGAACCACTAAATTTATTTGCCCCCATTGCAATAAACAATACCATGGTTCATACACCCGTGCGAGAAGGCACCTTTGTGGGAAAATGCCAGGGGATGGAGAAAAAAATATTGGAATCAAAATTTGTACTAATGTGCCAGCAACACAGAGAGAGAAATATAGGAAGGAAGAGGAGGCTGCCCTACAGAGATCATCTAAAAGATCTAGGGGTTTCATTGATTTAGGCCCAACACGTCATGGACAAACAAGTTCAACTTCCACCCATGCCAGTGGTTTTGGAGGCAGTGGCACTGGATTAAGGCGTAGAACCATATCCGATTTCCTGGACTAAGGGTGTAGGAATGATGTGGATTCAAAAGTTTACCGGTTTCTATATGCATGTGGGGTGCCATTCAATGTTCTTCGCTCACCTTATTGGCATGAAATGGTTTCTGCCATTAATGATGCCCCCAAAGGATACAAAAGCCCTAGGTATGACAAGGCCAGAACCGTGGGTCTTGATCATGAAAAAGCTAAAATAAACCATTCTTTGGCTAGAATGACAAGTTCGTGGAATGAGCATGGGCTGTCCATTATCTCTGATGGATGGACCAATGTAAAAGGAAAACCATTGATAAGTGTTTTGGCTGTGTCGATTAGTGGTACAATCTTCCTGGCAGCATATGATTATTCAGACAAATTCAAAACCAGCATTAACATTGCAGAACCATTACTTGATATAATTGAAAAGACTGGGCCATACAATGTCATACAGGTCATCACTGATAATGCTGCTAACTGTAAGGCAGCAGGAGCAATTATTGAGGATAAATACCCCACCATTTTTTGGTCTGGGTGTTTGGTTCACACAATGAACCTTTTGATGCATGATATCATCAAAAACAAACAACCTCAATTCAAATGGCTTAGTGATTTGTACAAGAGAGGTAAAAAAATGATAAAATTTATTAAAAATCATAGCAATACCCATGGGTTTTTCCGTACTCACTCCAAATTGGAGTTGTTGAAGATAGCAAAAACTAGATTTGCTAGCTATTACCTCACCTTCAGGCGCCTTTTGAAGGTAAGAGAGTCATTGGCTGCAATGGTACCAAGCCCACACTGGCAGCTATTAAAGGACAGGGCAGCAACACTAGTTGACAGGCTAGGTTTCAAACATGTGGAGGAGACCGCCCTTGACCCTCTGTTTTGGGCACGTGTGAGGGAAATTTTGAATTTTACCAAACCCATTTATAACATGATTCGATTTGCAGATACTGATAAACCAATCATTGGAGAGGTTTATGAGCAGATGGACAGCATGTTGGGGCAAATAAAAGATATTGTTAAGAATAATGATCCCAACTTGTATGCTATGATTCATGACTCTGTGTGTGCACGGTGGAATAAACTCAATGTTCCACTACATGCTTTGGCATATATCCTTACGCCAAAATATTACTCTCCATCTTGGTTGGGCCAACCTGCACCTGGAGGTGGGGTTAGGATGAAACCTCACACAGATCTAGAGGTACAATAGGGATACATGAAGGCATTGGACAAGTTGGTACCCAACAGGGAAGAGTGTGCTAAATTGCGCCTTGAATTAGGCAAATATTTCAGTTGCACTGCTAACTTTGGTTCTTTCCATGCAATGGAAGACAAGGACAGATTTGATGCTCTCACATGGTGGGAAGCATATGGCGGCATGGGACTTTTGCCAAAGTTGGCTAAAAAAGTTCTCTCACAAGTTGTGAACACTTCTTCTGCAGAGAGGTGTTGGAGCACCTACAGCTTTATACACAATGTGAGAAGAAACAGGCTGAATGAAAACCGAGCTAAAAGCTTGGTTTATGTGCATTATAACTTGAGGTTGTTGAGCCATTACTGTGATCGGGAAAATGAGGATCAATCATACAGAGTCTGGGACAACAACCCAGAGGATGATAATTTGGAGGACGGCACGTTACATCTGGAAGAATTGGAAGCAGAACTTTATAGGGATGAAGATGAAGCATCAGCAGCACCGCCACACACAAGGCCAGTCCCACCATCTACTGGTAGCAATGCGGGTGCCAGTGCCAGTGCCAGTGCCACTCCTCGATATTACACTATTGGTCCTTTGCAGATCCAGCCTCCACCTTCTAGTCATGGTCGTGGTACTCCTGAGAGTACTAGAAGACCAACATTTCCTCGTGGCTCACAAAAATTAGACATTTCTCGTGGGCGTGGCAAGGGGCCAGCCAGATAAAATAGATTTGTTGTTTACTGGTATTTTTTATTTGTTGTTGACAGTTGAACAATTGAAACTTGACTCTTTCTGATTTCATATATTTAATGACAATTTAAGTTTGAAGTTTGAATTTGAAAGGTGAAACTTTGAAGTTGGCATTTATAAGTTTACTATTTACAAGTCATTATGAATTATGAATATGATGCTTCATGAAAGTTATATGGTGATCAATGAATGAATGATGATAAATGTTATATAATATCAATGATGATAAATGTTATATATTGAATTTTGAAATCAATGAATCAATGATGATAAATGTTATATATCAATGATGATAAATGTATATTGAATTTTTAAATCAATGAATCAATGATGATAAATGTTAGATATTGAAATTTGAAATCAATGATGATAAATGTTATATATCAATGATGATAAATGTTATATATTGAATTTTGAAAGCTTGAAACCTTCAGATTGATGATTTGCGAGACTCAAGAGTCAATATATTGTATGCTTCCAACTCGTGGGCGTGGTTGATGAAGATTATAACTTCTAGATGATTGATGTTATATGATTCAATCTATGTTTTTATGTTTTTTATGTCTAATTCATCATTCTACATGTTTTTGTTGACATATATGCATCAAAATATAAAAAATAAAAAATAAAAAAAAAATATATATATATATATATAAAAACGCTCCCGAAAACGCTCCGGACCGGAAGCTTCTAAAAATGGCGCTCCCGCTCTCGCTCCGCGTTTTCACTCCCGCTCCCAAGTAACCTTGCTCACAAGTATAGCGCAATTATTCCAATCATCAAAGTGCAAGAAAATCGAAGCTCCAAGACAAGAATTAATCTCTTCCAAACATTGAAATGTATTAATAATCCAATTTGTCCATCAACAAGGCTAGTGAAATTTCCAGAAGAAATAATGATCCAAATCCAAGCGATGATCCAATGAAATGATCATCACATCAATATATATCCTCCCTAAGGGGTTCGATTTGCCTAATTAGGCCTAATAATACCCCAACTAATTAAAAAATGTGCAAAAATAGCATCCCTTGGTGACAAGCCCACCAAGATAGCTCCATAATACAACAATAAGCCTCCCAAGAGGGAAAAATAATAGATACAATAGATCGAAGAGCCCTTGAAGAGGCCTAATGGAGTTCAATGTGAGCCAAGATGAATGAATGAGCTCCAAACATACTAATCAAGGGGTTGGCACCTTGATATCCAAGCAAACAACCTACGGTGTCCCCAAGTGGCTATGGGGGCACAAAACATCCTCATGGGTCTCCAAATGGATCGAACAAGCTTGTATCCCATATGTAAGGACTACAAGAATGGTGCAGGCCCTCCCACTGTCTCCCGCGGTGAGATACATCCTCATATGGGCCCTCAATCAGCAGCCAGTGTGTGGTGTAAGAGTGGAGCCAGCTGGGCAAGGTGGTCCAGGAAAATCATCATCGTCCAAAAAGGTGGAACATGAGCAAGCAATAGATCGAACTAAAGGATCCCATGAAGTGGAAATTTACTCTCTGCTATGGTGGAGACCCATGACTCTCAACACTCGCCCTACAAATGCCAATATGGCCCTCTGGAGGGCTTGGACCCCGTATAGGGAGACCAAACCCCAGATGAAGACCCACCTGCAATCCTGTATAAGATCCAATGCATCCCCTCACCTTCCAGTACAACCAAACATTAGTGTAATTGAGTAAATGAGCTTACAAATCATGGAACCAAGTGGACAGTTCATGGTGGCATGCCCTTCCATAGTGGGCTTTAGAACATACAGGTGTCTCCAAGTTCAAGAAGAAGGTTAACCAAGGACCCTATTAGGTGATTTCAACTTCTAAGGGGGCGACATGTCTATGGTACATCCATCAAATGGAAGGTGCCATGTGATATAATGGTGGAACGGAATGGGGCATCAGGGGAGGGCTCCAAGCCACATGCCACGGTACAAGGGTAGCCATAATAAGGAAAGCCCACAGGGTTTATGAATGTAGGAGGGAGCAATCGTGGTACATGAGTTACCCCGACCTTTGTTTTTCCACCCTTCTTCATGTGCCTTTTGCCTTTTTTATTTTTTCTTTTATAACTGCTTGGGGCTCGAGGGGATGAGAGCATGACATGTAAGATATAACAGTGGATACCCCCTTTAAGGCGAGGCAGTTCATCGCCCACCAGGGATTGGGATAATCATGGATTCCTTAATGATGAAAAGGGTCAATATGAGGGACCCTAGGAACTAGGGTGATGGCCATAATGATAGGGGTAGAGCTCATGTTTGGCTTTTGCCCACGTGCTAAATGTGTATGTTTCGGCCATCGTTTGCATTTTATAGTACATTCCTTGTTGAGAGTAGCCAACTTATGCTTTTTCTTATTCTTTTAGTTGCATCAACCTCCGAGGCATCGTTTCAGGCCCGACCCAAGGTGTGGACAAGGGGAAGGGGGGGCTAACTCCTTGTGGACCCAATGGACAAATGTGGACCCAGATGAGAAATATGGTGAATGGGGTTATAATGAGAAGAGGGGGGTGTTGTATGTGGTGTTGGGAAGCGCGACCACACAACCAAAATCAGGGTTTCCCATGTAGTGTCACCCCTAAAGATAATAGTCAATAAAGGAGATCCCACGAGACTAGGATACAAGGTTAACCATCAAATTGGGCAGAGGAGACAAGAGTACAAACCAAGCCCACTCTTTTCGCCGAATCCCCCCACTAATCCATGCCCAAAAGTGTGCATGATAAGTAAACAAAAATACCCAACTACACAATAAAAAGCCATACCTTGGGGGCTGGAAGGCCCACCTTCAAACATATGATCGTAACAGATGGGCGAGGGAGCATATGGCTAGCTCAGGTGGCAGAGATAGTGGCACATCGAGCTATTTGGTGGCTACAAGGGGTTGTTGGCTCTCGGCTTAGGACCATCTAGGAGAAAAAATTTCTCCTATGGGTACTACCCATAAGTGGTGGGTAACATCCATCTTTAATTGAGGTGACATTGGGCTATTTCTCCATTGTTGTCACTTGGCCTAGTATTTTCTCTATAGGAACCCCTCCTAGGACCCCTGCTAGTTTGAGCGGTAACAAGTCCCCAGTCCTTCATCTCGATCTCCAAGTCCCTCTTGCAATCCTCTAGGAGCCCTGATGACCCTATCAAAAATAGATCATCCATATATAGTACAAGAAGGAGCGGCTCACCTACCATTTGTTATCACATTTAAAATTTTGAGGTCAGCTCAATTAGGGCCCTAAGATCCAAGTTCTATAAAAAATTTATGTGCACTTCCATTTAATTTGGCAACGCCAATTCTAACGATATAAAAGGAAGGCGCTGCCAAAATAAATGGCAGCGAATGGTTTGCACATTGATAAGGGAGGAACTGCCAATTCTACTGGGTAACACATCAAAGTACCAACTATCAAATGCACAATTTGAAAGCAACCAAAGCGTTGATCAATCTTAGAAATGTTTTTTCACTCATGCAGATTCTATGTAGTAATGAAGATAATGCCACAGAGTCAAGCCACAACCCCCCAGACAACCCTTCGAAGCTGCAAGCCAAGAATAATGGGCAGGCAAAGGAGGACACCGACAAGTGGTGTGAGTTCCATAAACTCCCACTCACAACACGAACGAATGTCGCACAAGGCAGGTGTTTGTGGTCAAGCTAAAAGACTCAAAGACGGATGCATGCTCTGATTCTGAGATGAAAAGCGACAAGGGAAAGCAAATCATTGACACAGAACCCACTGCAACGATAGCCACCACCAAGCTTCAAAAGGTGAAATCTAAGAATCCAAAGGAAGGGCAGCGCCTCTTCCACTCGCAGATGTGGGTGAAGGGTTCGTCGGAGCAGTTCAACGTTGACAATGGGAGCCAAAAGAACCTAATCTCATTCGAGGTCATTAAGAGATTTACGTTGCCAACAACGCCGCACCCACAGTTGTACACCATCGAGTGGCTCCACTAAGGGTGAGATCTCTGTGTCAGCCAGCAGTATCGCCTGCCTTATAGCATCAAGCCCTTTGCAGATGTAGTATTGTGCGATGTTTCTCCTCTGGAAGTTTGTGATGTTTTATTAGGTCAACAATACCTATGGAAGCGTCATGTTGTATATGAATCCAGACCTCGTTCTGCTATTATTACTTTGGAGCAGAAATTGTACAGTATACCAGAGGTAGCGTCGCCTACTGCCTTTTCTTTGACCTCTGCTAAACAATGCAGTAAGATCATTTCCCAAACCGGGAAATTTGTCTTCCTTATGATTCGCCCTCAAAGCAAGAGGAAGAATGTCGCCACATCCACAGCCTCCAGACAAGGCTCCTCTGCATGGCAACAGCAAATGGGAAGGTCATGGAGGAGTATAGGGACATCTTCACCTCAACCACGCTGGTACCCCTATACTGTCAGGTCAAGCACTCCATCAATCTGATAGGGCTCCTTCGCACGGCAGCAGCTGATGGGCAAGGTTATGCAGTATAGGAACATCTTCACCTCACCCACAAGGGTACCCTTATACTGTCAGGCTAAGTAACCGAACACTCCTAAAATGCCCTCGTATCCCCGAATCCCCGTGTCGGACACCTCTAGGTGTCGGATTCGGCCCCAATTCGAAGGACACGGAGTGTCCGAACAGGGTACGGTCGGGACACGGCGTGTCCGAAAAGGGACACTCCGTGTCCCGACCGTACCCTGTTCGGACACTCCGTGGCCACTCCTGCCGGGTATGGCCGGGCCCGCGACAACCAAAATGCGCAATTTTTTTTTATAAAGTGTGGCTTTTCTTTCATATTTTCTCACCTATTTCATTTGTGTTTCATTTGTGAAGTGAGAAGGAGAGCAAGGAGCAAGAGCAAGGAGCAAGTGTGTTCTTTCGAAGAGATTCGGGCATCCGGTAAGTGCATTGTCCCTCTATATTTTGCATTTAGTTTGTTGTTAATGTTTGCATGTGCATATGTTTTATATATTTAGTTGTTTTTGTTTATTTTTTACAGTATTTATGGCTCAATCAAAGGCAGCAAGACAGGGGCAAAGAAAGGGGAAGAATGTCCCCATTGGAGATGCCCCTCCTGTCCCTCTTTCATCACAGTCTGCAAGTATTCCATCCATTGGAAGTGGGGCTGCAACAGTAGCTTCAAATGTGCTGGGAAAACAAATTGTTGACCCCAAATACCCATTGTGGAAATATGCAACAAGAAGACAGGGGGGCTAAGAAGCCCCATTCTTGGTGGGCAACTCATGGGGCAGCAAGCCCTCCTCTACAGCAGTTAGCCATGAGGCTCCTCTCTCAGGTGACTTCATCCTCTTTTTGCGAGAGGAATTGGAGCACATATGGGAATTTGTATAGTGTGAAGAAGAGCAGGCTTGAGCAGTCCAGGGCAGAGACAATGGTGTATGTGCACACCAACCTTCGTCTCATCTACAGGCAGAGGGAGGAGTGGTTGAAGGGAAAGACAAAGATGTGGGATATCTTTCCTGATGATATGGGTCTGGACAACATTGTTGAGTTGGCATTGGCCAACTTGGATCTCAATGCGCCAATGCTAGAGCCTGTCATATTTGATGATGGATTAGAGGGGTCATCCTCCACACCAGCAGATGCAGAGATGATAGAGGAGGAGGATGCATCAGAGGCAGAGGAGAGCAGTGGTGAGCATGATGATCAGGATTTCGACAATGATGCTGATTATGAGGATTGATGACTCTGACTCATTGAGGCTTCAGGCTTGTAGTCTTGTAGATAGTAGTTGATTTTGTATTTTCTATTTCTATTTGCCATTGGCAGTGTTGTTATGTAACACATTTTGATTATGATGACTTAATGAAAAAACTACAGTATCTTACTATCTTCAATCTTGTCTTTCTGAGTAAATTTGACGATTGTATCATGTATGGTGTATCAATGTATCATTGTAATTTGTATTATAGTATCAATGATGATGTATGACTCATGAATATCTAATATCTATGTTTGAATCAATGAATTTTGTATGAATTTGTGCAAAAAATATCTAATTTTAAATATATTAATATATATATATTTTTTAAAATATATATATATATATATTTTAATAAAATAATATATAACGTAACGTGTCCCAGAAGTATCCTGTTCCGGGGTCACCGTACCCGTGTCCGACACTTCGTATCCCCGTGTCCCCGTATCCCCGTATCCCCGTATCAGGTGACTTAGCTGTCAGGTCAATCACTCCATCGATCTGACCCCGGGCACGTCGCTATCCCATGGACAGATCTACCGACGCTTCGTTCTAAAGAAGGATGAAATCAAGAGGCAGATTTAGAAGTTGTTGCAAAAATGGCACATCAGGCCAAGTTCATCACCCTGTGGGAGCCCGATTGTGTTGGTACAGAAGAAGGACGAAACCTGGAAGCTCGGTATTGACTATCGAGCGTTGAATAAGATCACTGTCTGGAATAGGTATCCAATCCCATGAATTGATGACCTTCCGGACGAGCTCAAGGAGGCCAAATATTTCAGCAAGATTGACTTGAAGTCCGGTTATCACCAAGTACCAATCGAACCCTCCGATGTGTTCAAGATTGCCTTCAAATCCAAGGATGGCATTTTTGAATGGCTAGTCATGCCTTTTGGGTTGACGAATACCCCCGCAACCTTCATGAGGAAGATGGGCGACATCTTGCAGACCTTCACCAACTCATTCGTGGTAATGTATTTCAACGACATCCTGATCTTCAGCCAGAGTTGGGAAGAGCACCTATACCATATTTGACAGGTCCTCCAAACCCTGCGACAACACAAATTGTGTGCTAATTTAAAGAAATACACTTTTGGTATGATCCGGGTTCAGTATCTAGGATACATCATTGATGAGAGAGGTGTGCACGTGGACCCAGCCAAGATACAAGTTATTCGAGATTGGCTAGCCCCAATGACTCTAACAAAGCTCTATAGCTTTCTGGGTCTTGCCAATTTTATCACAGGTTCATGTTGGGATTATCTCATATCACTTGGCCTTTGAGTTAAGTCTGAAAGCAAAGTTCTTTTGGTCTGAATCCCAACAGAAAGCATTTGCCGAGTTGAAACATCGCCTCTGCTCTGCACCAGTGCTCACATTACCAAACATGCAGCGACCATTTGAAATTGGGATAAATGCCTCCGACTATGTTATTGGTGCAGTTCTTACCCAACAGGGGCATCCGGTGGCATATCACAGTGAGACACTTACAGATACAGTCTGAAAGTATCCCACCTATGACAAAGAGATGTATTCCATTGTGCAGGTATGCCGACAATGGAAGCATTACATTCTAGGGAAGGAAACGGTCATCCACACAAACCACCGACTCTTAAAGTTCATACAGACAAAAGGAAAGTTGCAGAACAATTTCCATCATAAATGGTCCATATATCTGTAACAATTCCATTTGAACATTAAGTACAACAAGCGCAGCACCAATAATGTTGCAAACTGCCTCAACCAACCGTCAATTATGGCACTAACCACTGTGCTCGACTCTTGTGGACACGAGAATTTGGGATGGTCGCATCTTTACAAGAGTGATCCAGAATTCGGCACCACATACCAGATGCTCCTAGAAGGCAAGAAAGTTCCAGACTTTCATCTCCAGGACGCACTGTTATGCCACCTCGGACACCTCTGTGTTCCTTCAAGCGAGCGTACCAAGATTATTTCTGAGGCACACCACAGTCATGTCGCTGAAAATTTTAGGGTAGAAAAAATAGTGGCAGTGTTGCAGAAGTATTTTTATTGCTCGAACCTTCGACAGGATGTTGCGAAATACATTAGATCTTGCACTGCCTGCGCCATTGTCAAACCTACAATCAAGAAGCAAGGCTTGTATACTACTCTGCCTACTCCTAGCTGGCCCTGGGAATCCATCTCCATGGATTACATGTCGGGCCTTCCTTCTACCAAGCATGGCAACGACTGTGTTTTCGTGATTGTCGACAAATTCTCTAACATGGCCATTCTGGCGGCCTGCAAGAAGAGTATCACAACAGAAGCCACTGCCAAACTCTTCTTTGAACGAGTATGGGTACACTTTGGGATCCCACAGTCCATTATCTCAGATCGGGACAACAGGTTCCTAAGTACGTTCTAGTCAAGCCTCTGGTCATTGTTGGATACCGAGCTCACTAAGTCCACGACCTTCCACCCCCAAACTGATGGCCAAACAGAGGTCATCAACCGGATAATCATGTACATCTTACGCATATACAACTCGAAGCATCCATACACATGGGATGAAAGCCTCCCCTATGTCCAGCACAGCTATAATAGAGCTCTCCACAACTCAAATGACTACAATCCCTTTCAGGTGGGGTTTGTTGATTTGGGGTAGCATCGGATGTGCTCTAAGTCCCAAATTTTGTGGAGAGGCTTAGACACATGTATTCCAGATAACACAGAAATCGTTTGGGGAAATTCCACCCGAAGACAGTTTTATTTAATAAATTAATTATTTTTAATGAGAACCTAAGTCTAAACTTAGGAAATTAAAATAATTAATGGGTATTAATCTAAACTTTGGGTGTATCTTCTAGAAGAAGACGAGGATCAATCCAAAATGATCTTAGCCATTGATTAACTTCTAATCTAGGTCGTTGAATGTCAACGAGAAGATTATTTAAGGAAGGATTGAGGGCCATTTGGAAATACATCGAGAGGATCAAGTGGTCAAATTTTCTGAAGTGAGCAGTGCTCAGAGGAAAACTTTGATCGAGAGAACTTTTGCAGAGAGGGGCAGAGACAGTATTCGAAGAGAAATCTTTCTCGGTCGGAGAATCATCAGCAGAGAGAATAGAGAGAGATCCAGCAGCTCCAGTGCAGAGCCAGAGAGGTTGACGCAGAGCCACGCAGGGCTACGTAGACGCTGCGCAGAGGGCAAAGAGGAAATCCGAAGAATTTGTTGAAGAATCGATTTCAAAAGCCGGGAGTCAGGATGTGAGACCGGGAGGCAAAGATCGAAGATTCTAGGGAGCAAATCGATCCACAAACTGAGTGACACAGTGCCCAGGAGGGTTGACACTGGGACTGTGTAGTGACTGCGCAGAGCCTGTCAGAGGCATCTCATTCAATGGCTGGATCAACCGGGATTTCCAGTGATAGTGTGAGGTAACCTTACTATTCTTCCTGTCAGTGATATTCTTTGTAACTAAATTGTTAAGAGAGACATTCAGAGATGTATTCAGAAATTACTACTACTTAATAATAAAACCCTCCGATATGTTGCATCGGTTTTCCCGCATTGGGTTTTTTCGAGGACATTTGTCCAAAAACAACGGTGTCCTGTAGTAATTTGCTTCAATATTTTCAGTAGAACACTGTAAATAACTTGTTCATTTAATAACAAGTAGGTGAAGTAATTTTAGTTGGCTGCAGTAGGATTCCGAACATGGAATTTTCACATAGTATCAGAGTGTTGCAGGTGAAACAAGAAGAGCAGAGCTAGCGTTGGGCAAGAGGTCGAATAGTTGGAGGTGGTGGGACGTAGTTTTCTACAGGAAAATCTTTTGCTGGGCAGAAAGTCATCAGAAAAAAGAGAAGCGCGATGAGGGAATTTTCTCCCTCGGGGAATTCCTAGCCGAGGAATTCTATTTTTTCAAGATCTGAGTAG